>JAODUO010000500.1:35000-222500 GCA_025642075.2 Ridgeia piscesae
GTTTTTTTGGTTATCTCGTATTTTGCTGACGTGCCCTGCCCATGCAGGTCCACTTCCGTCTTCTGACTAATTCAATCACGTATGCGACCTTTGTCTTTTCTCTTACCCACATGTTTTTTTCTGTCCGTGTATATCACATACAGGGACAGAAAAAAACATGTGGGTTTAACATACTCCTTTCCATCTTTGTTTGTTTGACTGCTAGCTTGTTTGTGGGTGTCTTGCAAGATCTGGCTGTATCACAGACTGTTTATACAACAAGACAAGGATGTGATTTAAAAAAATCGGCACATAATCAAAGTGTGTGAATCCGTCATCAAAGAGTGTCACGACTTATTATATTACTGGTTATGCCATACTAGTTGACAGCAAGTTTGACGTTGAAATCAACTTGTGAAGTCACCCGACTGCCGCCAGTTCTGACAGTGAATGGTGGTAACATCCATGTCAGTGTGGGTAAGTGTGGGTTTATGTGATTGATATTCCGTAGAACATAGCTACGGAATGGCTGGCTCCGTGCTAGCATGGATGCGGTCGTATCTAACCGATCGGTCGCAGTGTGTATATATACAAGGTGGTGCTTCCAGCAAAACCGGCGTCGCTTCTGGCGTACCTCAAGGATCGGTGCTGGGACCTCTGTTGTTCTATGCGTACACAGCTCCTATCGGTGATATTATTAGGAGGCACAATCACGGCTTCCACCTATACGTTGATGATACCCAGCTATACATCAAATTTGAGATGACAGAAATTAACAGATTGTTGTCATTACGCCGAATTGAGCAATGCTTAAACGATGTTCGTGCATGGATGGGCGACAATCAGCTAAAGGTGAATGACGACAAAACGGTCGCACTTGTGCTATCATCACGTAACAATCGAGCGAACCACAACATCACCGTGATCAAAATTGGCGACTGGGAACTAACGCCAAGTCCTACTGGCAGAAACAACAGCGTTATATTTGACACAGAAATGTCAATGGTGAGCCATGTTAAACATGTCTGCTGTATATCATACTACCATCTAAGAATCATTGCGCGCATCACACACACACACACACACACACACACACACACACACCACACTCACATACACCACACACATCATGCACACTACACACACAAAACATACACCACACACATACACCACACAAACACTACAAACGTACACCACACACACACACACATAATTACATGCACACATACACCACACACACGTACACACCACACATGCACCATATATATGCACCACACAACACATACCACACACACACACACACACACACACACACACACACACACACACACACACACACACACACACACACACACACACACACACACACACACACACACACACACACACACACACACACACACACACACACACACACACACACACACACACACACACACACACACACACACACACACACACACACAACAAACATGCACATATACCACAACACAAACACACACATACATCATACACACATACATCATATACACACCACATACATACACCACACACATACACCACACACATACACACACAGCTTAAACCTAATGGGTATTTATTGAGCTCAGCACACACACACACACACCACACACACACATACGCTAACCACACACCACACACACACACACACACACACACACACACACACACACACACACACACACACACACACACACACACACACACACACACACACACACACACAATACACACATACACCACACACTACACTACAAACATATGCCTCTTACACATACATGCACACATACACCACACACATACACACCACAAACACACAAACACATACACCACACATATACACCACACACACACCACATACATGTACACCACACACATACACCACACACATACAACACGACACATTCACCATACATACACCACACACATACCCCCTACACACACCACACAACTCTTACACTATACACACCACACATATACACCACAAACATACCCCCCACACACACACTCACATACACCACACACATCATGCACACTACACACACAAAACATACACCACACACATACACCACACAAACACTACAAACGTACACCACACACACATACATACATGCACACATACACCACACACACGTACACACCACACACAACACATGCACCACATATATGCATCACACAACACATACACCACACACACACACCCCCACACACCCCCCCCCCACACACACACCAAACATGCACATATACCACAACACACACACACATCATACACACATACATCATACACACACCACATACATACACCACACACATACACCACACACATACACACACATGTTAAACCTAATGGGTATTTATTGAGCTCAGCACACACACCACACATACGCTAACCACACCACACACACACACACACACACACACACACACACACACACACACACACACACACACACACACACACACACACACACACACACACACACACACACACACACACAATACACACATACACACACACTACACTACAAACATATGCCTCTTACACATACATGCACACATACACCACACACACCGCACACATACACACCACAAACACACCAACACATAGACCACACATATACACCACACACACACCACACACATGTACACCACACACATACACCACACACATACAACACGACACATTCACCATACATACACCACACACATACCCTCTACACACACCACACAACTCTTACACTATACACACCACACATATACACCACAAACATACCCCCACACACACCATACAACACTTACACCATACACACCACATATATACACCACACACATACATACACACACAATGCATACACCAGACATACACATACAGCACAACACATCCACACACATACACCACATACACACCACATATACTCACACATTCACCACATACACTCACACCACATACACACACCACACACATACACACATGTTATACCTAATGGGTATTTATTGAGCTCAGATTGTAGAGCACAATGGCTCAGGGGTACAGCTTCGGACTCTCGACTACGGGAACCCGGGTTCGAATACTGATAAAACATTGAGCAAGTGTTTTCACTCTACATTACTCCAGTTCACTCAGCTGTATAAATGAGTAACTGGCTATAGACAGTGGTGGATATGTGTACGAGCAGCCTTCGCGCATTAATTGTAGCATATGGCTGGATTCTTCCCAGAGAAGCCGAGATGGTGAGTTAACAGGTCTGTCAGGAAGTAAAGTGTAAAGCGCTTTGAATGGTACCAAGGACTGGATACTGCACTATATAAGAATTTACTTTTTAGACTTTTTATTGACATAATATCTATTCATATTGGAGGTGTTATTAGGCATACAGAAGATAACAAACTAGAGAAAATGTGGGCTATTTTTAGACGATGCAACGTATTCTGGTGTAATTCACCACAAAAACTCATGCTTGTAGGAAACAGGTTTACTAGTTTTCTAACTGATCATTTTTCAGACAGACACAATCATTTAACTAGGGTGTTTGTCTGCCATGGTGATGGAGGGTGTGCTTCAACAAAAAAAGACTCCAAAAGCACAGTTAGCAGTCTTGTCCAGAAAAGTGAGTCTGCGTGCTTTTTCAGACTGTGTACCAATATTTATGTATTCCTGTCAGATTATATAAATTCACATACAGTTAGAATATTGTGTTGCAAAAACACTGCCATTTTGTTCACTTGCACAGTTTATGTTAATGTCGGTTCAGTGTTGTGTGTGGCTGGTTCACACCCTGCTGGTGTTCCTTATACAAACTCTATATTTTTAGAATTAAAATATGTATTTATAAGTAACATACTTACCTGGCTCCGTCGCTTCACAAGGTGCAATAGACTTGGCCGCGCCCAAGAAAAAATGACCTATCCCCACAGCTCCCACCACTCCATGGCTCATACTGTGATGGGTAATCTCCGTATAGCGGGGAAGGAGGGAGGGTGATGTGGTGAAGCGACGGAGCCAGGTAAGTATGTTACTTATAAATATATATTTTAATTCTAAAAATATATAATTTATTGCCTAACATAGACTTAGCCTGGCTCCGTCGCTTCACAAGGTGCAGAATCTAGGTGAATGGATGGTGGGATATAGACAATGTTACCTCTAATGATCTCTAATGTGCATATGCAGAATTGATTCTGCAGCCACTATCCGTCCTAGTTGAATGAGATCGGCAGAATAGAGATATCGGTCCTTGAGATAAAAGTCGGTGAAGGTGTTATGACAGCCCCAGGTATTAGCTCGTAGAATCTGTTCCATGGAGGCCTGTCTGTGGAATGCGAGCGATGCAGCCATGGATCGTACCTGTTGCGCCTTAACCTTGTGGGACTCAAGGAGAGGTGTAGGGGAATTTGTGTAGCACTCCAGAATCGTTTCCGGATCCACCCGGAGATTGTGGATGGTACAATGTCTCGTTTATGCCCTGGTTTGAGGAGGTGCTTGTGCTCCCTCCAAGGCTTGGACCTTTCTAGGTAGAATCTTAGTGCCCATATTGGAACAGGAGTCGGTCTTCAGCTCAAATGACGGTTAAGTGTTGGAATTGTGCATGAAAGCACACATTTCGGGCCCTTGCCCAATACTTGCATCTTTGATAGGAAAGACAGGTCCGTTGTAGTCGGGCATGTTCAAAGGCATGGATTTCGCCCCGACGTTTGCCGGAAGCAAGCGCGATGAGGAATACTGTCTTCCATGTAAGCAGCTTATCCGGCATACTATTACGTTGGCCTGACACATGAGGAGTAGCTTCTTGGTCCGTCTGCACAGCTGTATTGACCTTGTTCAGCCCTGCTTGTTGATGTGGAGTTTTCTGACGCAACCAGGACTGTCAGACCCATAAGCTTCCGCAGCCAGTGGAGCATGGCTCTGTGTATGGCTTCTAACTCGAGTACGTTGATGTGAAGTGTTTTCTCGGTTGTTGTCCATTCACCGGACACCATCAATGCATTCCAATGTGCTCCCCAGCCGATGTTCGATGCATCCGTGAACAACTGAGTGTCTGGTTTGTCGGGGTAACTGGGGCTCCCCTCAGAACATTGTGTGCTGACTTCCACCATTGGAAATCTTCCTCCGCCGTGGGGGAAACAGGTATCTACAAGTTGAAATCCCAATGTTGAGAGATGCAATGTTGGGTTTCGCGTATGTGCAGTCCCAGAGGAACCGTTTTCTCTGTGGATGCAAAGAGACCGAGCAGGATCTGCCACGTATGAGCACACCCTCCTTGGCTTAGCAGGAATGAGCAAATCAGTACTTGATTTTGTGATATCGATCCAGAGTTGGAGTGACTTGGAAGGAAACCAGGTCGAACTGGTATCCCAGAAAAAGGAATTTCTGTTTTGGGATCAGTTCCGACTTCTTGTCGTGAAAGAGGAGGCCCATCTTGTGGCAGAGATTGAGCATTTGTACAGTGTCTCGGAGGCACTGGTCATGAGATGGTGAATAGATGAGCCAGTCGTCCAGGTACTGACAGAGATTGATGCCCATCAAGAATACCCAAGGTGCTGGAGAAAAGCCAAACGGCAGTGCCCGGAATTGGTATATGGTATCCCGAGTCTGAAAACGAAGACATTTTCGGTAACCTCTGTGGATGGGTATGTGGAAATAGGTATCCACAAGATCGATGGAAGTGACCCAGGCGTCTCGAGGGAGAGATCGCCGAATGCTTTCCGCACTCTCCATCGTGAAGTGGGGAATCTCTAGAAGAGGTGACTGTAACACCCGGGAGATGTAGTGTCGCAGATTACCTCTACAACGTTGTTTGTTGCAAGGACTGTATCAGTGACGGGGGGGGGCGAGGGGGCTGTGCGCTTCTCGATAGAGCCCTTGTCTACAAACGCAGATGGAGCACCCGTCATGGGGGACACTCTCGGAACTGAAGACGGAAACCGACTTCCAGAACATTGCACACCCACTCGCTGCATCTCCTTCGTCTCCAGACATCGCAGAACAGGGACAGAGTTCCCACCTTCCTTGTAAGCAAAGGTATGCTGTCGTGGTATGTCTAGAGGGTCGAAGGTCGCGTAACGATTGGACTGACTGGGGCCCTAGTCCTGGGACACAGGTATTCCTGACCTGTGTCGTCGCCCTCCTCGTTGGTGAAAGGGACGTCCTGGACCACTTCCTCTAGTGGCAAGAAAGGGCGGCTGACGTGAGAACGACAGTGGCAATGTCATAGCAGCCTGCCGTCGTTGCGCGCATCTAGCCGCTGCCGACAGATGTGGAGCAGCACGTGTTCTACCGATAGTAAAAGGTGCCGAGCCCCTCTATAGTGTATAGTCTCGTTGCCGACTGGCCACCTTGTCCCGCAACTGTAGCTTAGTTGTGAGCTCGTCGAATGGTAACGAAGCCCCAAATGGAGCAGTACGAAAGCGCTCCCGTCCCTCTAGTGGCACAAGGGGAGAGACTCCTTATAGAGCTTGGTCCTGTTGCAGTAGGAACTCTGTCCCTGTTCTGCGGATGTTGTAGGCGATGGCGCAATCCAAGGTAGCACCATCGTACCAAGCCGTTGCCACTGACAGAGACAACTGTAAAGTTGCCTTAAGCTGTTCCAACAGCTGTTCTGTGGATACGCTTCCAATGTCCACGTGTTCAATCAGTCCTTGTATGGACTGATTGAGGGTAGCTCCCGTCCAATCCTGGAAGGAGATACACAGCCGTCGGCTTGTCATGGCTGCGAGGTCACGGAAATACTTCTGCTCCGTGCCGAGTCGTGCTCCCCCCAACCTGAGACCGAGAAATCTCGGTGAAGCTCTTATCTACGACAGGGGAGTCTCGTGGAAACAGACAACCTGTAGAAGAAAGCTCTAACGGAGAGTGCAGGGCCTCTCTGGAGCGAAGTACCGAAGTAAATTGGTGTGAATTGCTCACCTGAGGGTTTTATAATTCCTCCTGAATTTTCTGAAGTGATTGATCAATGCCTCAGAAAAGGAAAACCAGGCTGGGGGAGCGACTTGTGTCAGTGTTGACAGACGTAGCACGAGCCTATCATCAAACGCCGCGTGAGCCCGAATAGGAGAACGGCAAGAAAACAATTTTTATCTGTTACGCTGCCGGGCGTAACCGGCAGCTTCTGCCGGTGTACGGCGTGGGTACTCGCCTACGTAATGTCGCTAGTCGGGAAGTCATGTCCGGGACCAACATTTAAACGCCCAGTCAACCGTTAATTTCGGTGGAAACGGCGTCGATTCGCCGGCCGAAAACCGACTCTTCCAGCCGCGAGTGGGTTGCGGTTCGCGAAACAGGAAGGCGAAGGCAAACTCCGGTTTTAATGCGCCTAATTTTTCCTGTAATTGCAGCCTGTTTGTTCGATTCGATCTCCGGGGATGGCACCGGAGAAAACCCAAGAAAGCTGCCGCGAGATGCCGTAGGCTAGTCCGCTTGTGGCTGTGCATCGAATAGCGCGGGTTGTACTTGTAGCGATGTTACATGTCAGGCGCCTGCGTTTCTGAAACGGAGCGGCGTTTATACTATTCCATTCCATACTTAATCAGTCCACAGTGAACAAGTGTCGTACTTGTCTGTAATACAGTGACAAGAGACACTTGTTCAGATGATTATCGCCGCCGCGCATGAGTCTAGTGCAGACGGTGGCGTGTTCGGCGAGTCGTCCGCCATTACAATTTATTTTTAAATGGCGAAGTGTAAAAACGGCTAATAATAGATAAATACAACTGAAAAGTGGTCTGAAAACAACCCATTGTATTGCAGAGTTGAAAAGAAAAACAATAAACCGTAACTTAGTTTAAACAAATTATGATATCAGCTCAAAATACTGATAAATACGGAGCTACGCGAATGCAGCTGCGATGGCGGCGCCAAGTAAGAAGAGACTCAGTGATTGGATGGAGTGGTGGGAGCTGTGGGGATAGGTCATTTTTCATTTTGTTGATTATGGCGAGCAACTTGGGCGCGGCCAAGTCTATTGCACCTTGTGAAGCGACGGAGCCAGGCTAAGTCTATGTTAGGCAATAAATACTACACATGTACACACATGGATTCCATTTCATAAGTTTCAGCTGGTTTTGTGACATCTCAAAAATGCATTGAACTATACTCAAGCTTGTGTATAAATGCATTTATGCAGAACTATTAATGCTTTCTTCATAAATGACATGCATCTTGATTGCCAAACAAACAGGGATTAATATTCAACCACCACAAATAGGATGCAAGACCTTCATGTGGGCTGTAGAAGATGGCAAATAACATGTTTGTTGCTGGCAGCATCAAATAATCAGCGTCAGAGTTCTGCCATGTCATCAAGTTAAGTACAACAACAAGTCTTCTTGAGGTCAGCGTAGAATCTGCCGAGGACTGCAGTGGCGATATCAAGGCATGGGAGTTGCAATAAGTCAAGTGTATAAGACCCATGCCCTAGTGCTGGACCGTGTGCTCGAGTTCAAAGAAAAAGAAATACTGTTGGCATAAGAAAGGTGAAGACTTCCAGCCAACTTGTCATGGTTGACTGGTACTGGAAGAGAGAGAGTGAGAGAGGGAGGGAGAGAGACAGAGAGGGAGAGTGAGGGAGGGAGAGAGGGAGGGAGGGAGAGAGTGAGGGAAAGAGGGAGGGAGGGAGGGAGGGAGAGAGAGAGAGGAGGGGGGAGGGAGAGGGAGGGAGAGGGAGAGAGAGGGGGGGAGAGAGAGGGAGAGAGAGAGAGAGAGAGAGAGAGAGAGAGAGAGAGAGAGGGGGGGGAATAGTGTACATGGCTGGAGAGAGTTTATGAATGTGCCTGAACAGAAAGAGCTGGTGAAGACGTCTAAAGAGAAAGACTTGCTAAAAAGGACGGTGATGGAACAGATTATACAAATTGATTCTAAACCATCTACTGATAAAATTGTGAAACCATGTACAGTATATGCATGAAACTATTAGTATGCATCATATTCTTGGTGTTTATGTACATTGTTTCATGCTACTAAAGCTTTATCACACAGCAGTATGGCACTGTTGCATCTGTTTAATAATCTGTATATATATAAAAAATGTTTGCCATTTATGAAATGTCTCGACAATTATGTGTCAATCAATCTGAAACTTTCTTCCTAGGATGTGGAAATATTTGTGTAAATGAGCACATGAAGATCACGATGCTGTGACGTCACAACGTATCCAGACAGGCTAGCACAGCTGAGAAAAACAACACATACAGAAGTAATCACCGATGTTCTTGAATATTTCACTATACATACAATGATGTAAGTCAATCAGAAACGACAATAAATTATAGCTTCATATGTTGCACAAGCCCGACACGACGCACAATATTTACAGTGCTGCTCCCCAAGCTGATAATAATGATAACATCTTGATCAAAACTTCAAGTGATCATACCAGGAATTAATTACTGATACAACCGGTAGGCTATAAGAAACATTGCCTGTTTGTATTACACTGCTGGTAGGATACGTTCAAAACACACTCGAAAATACCCTGTGAGAGGAAGGGAGGGTGGGAAGGAGGGAGAGGGGGAGAGGAAGAAAGGCTGGAGGAAGGGATGGGAAGAGCGACATGAGAGAAAGGCTGACGGAGACCTTTAGGGAGAGTTAGGGAGAGTTAGAGAGAGTGAGTGAGAGAGACAGAGAGAGAGACAGTGAGAGAGAGAGAGAGAGAGAGAGAGAGAGAGAGAGAGAGAGAGAGAGAGAGAGAGAGAGAGGAGAGAGACAGTGAGAGAGACAGTGTGAGAGAGAGAGAGAAGAGAGAGAGAGAGAGAGAGAGAGAGAGAGAGAGAGAGAGAGAGAGAGAGAGATAGAGAGACAGAGAGATAGAGAGATTGAGTGAGAGAGAGAGTGAGGGAGGGAGATGTGGAGAAGAAGATGAGAGAGAACAATACAATTGGTGAATGTCTTAAACCAAAGTTACCTTTGAATGTACCACACCAGCTGAACGCAATCGCAGAATAGTCTGCCTTAAATTTATCACCTGGTGAATATTCATGAACCAATTTTCTACATGTATGCTGCCACCTGGTGGAATATATTATGTGAACTAATATTCTACAGACTACTGCTTTTAACCTGTATATATATATATATATATATATATATATATATATATATATATATATTAACATACAATGAAAACTTGCTTTGCACGCAATTTTGATTTCTGCTCACGCAAACTGTCACAAAATATAAGCCACCTTTATGTCAACAATTAGGAAAAACTATAATGAGTACTTTTCATTCGATTTTGCAACACCATATTGTATTATTCCTAAGGCACAACACAGACATAGACACATATAAGGCTTACGTTCCAATCAAAAAGCATAGACCATATTCATCAACTAGCTACATTGTATATGAAAGTACAACATCATAAAATCAACTGAAAATACACACCTTTGTTGCATATGGTTGTCCAAAAAATAAGACCGTTTGTCATAATAATTATAGCAGCCATCTAATCATTGCACATTTATACATATATAAATTATATCAAAGCAAATGCATTACAAACTGCATCCAATGCATTTGTAAGAATAATTTCTAGTTCACCTGTGTAATCAATGTTTATGTAATATAATATCTCCACATTGGTTTCCCAACGAATTGCATACAATTGTACTATAATGATGGCATCAGCTATGCATTTTGAATACAAAACAAAAATCAGCAGATGTATAAAATGTATATATAAAATTATATAGAAAATTAGACACACTGTGTAAGTGACTATCACCTTTGATAGAAGTTGACTTTCGAAGTTAATAACTCAAATATATATATATATATATTTTGATTATAGCAGTTTCAAAGAATAAAAACAAACAAAAACATAAATTGAACAAACCAGTTCTGCGCAATATAAGACAGGCTGCAGAATATGATGAATACCTTGCTCTTGGATAATTTTTATAAAATAAATATTATTACAAACTAAATATAATACACACATTTCAATATATAGTCAAATACAGTTCAACCTGTAACACAGAAACATAAACTACTGCTTAGACTGGCTAACATAAAACCATAATTATGTTAATCGTTAGCATTTTAGACAAAGTATTCAGATTGCTTGGTAGAGCCAACTCTGATCAACATCACTGAAGCAATTGAGCTTTGCTCAAGAAAGACAGTACACTGTACCTAGGAACAATTCCACAAGAACTCAGTCATGTTTGTCCACCGTTCCAAATGGCATCACTCAAGTGTGACCAATTAAACTTTACCTCACGGATTGCGTCATTCAAGCATGACCAGAACTATATAATTAATCACAGCAGAACCAAATATACAATTGTGAAAAATGCATTACCTGTATATTTTTCAAAATACACAACTTTGTATATTTTATAAGGTTTAACATAAATCAACAATGTTTACCTAAATTATTATTATAAACTGTAATCATTACAGTCAACAAAGAATTAGAAAAGAATCGAAGTAGCCTTTGGTCTGGGATTGTTCATTTTTCACCTCCAACAAAGGTAATTTAAGTGGAAATTTGCAAGATGTTTTATTAACATGTATTGGTATAAAATAACATGATGTCAGTATTTTTACATTTGCTTCATGAATTAATTGCACACAACCATTTGACACTTAATGTATCATCAGTCAAGGTATTGTCAATCTCACATTTGTTGCAAAAGCAACTTTTCTGATGTAATTAATAAAACACAGCATAAGTTAAACAGGGCACATGACAGGGGTGGGGCAGGGCAGACAAAGTAGTTGCTCTTGGTTCCAAAATACAACTTTATGATGGCTTCCATAAATGTTTTGGGTATTTTTTTCAGGTCAAACCATTTTAGACATAACTTGAGTGCTTCAAAGTTATGCAAACTGGTGTTCTAAGCAATCAAGTTCATATTTTGCTGTGAAGCCCCTATCACAGAAAGGTGTGGCAACTATTACAATACAACCACTGTACAGAGGCCTCCATATTTCTAAATCCGGCACAATATAGCATCTTTCAATAAAAAATGATTATTCTCTAGTGTAGCACACCTATCGCAGTCAGATGATGTGGTCATCATCAGAGCCCCAGCATCTTGGCCGTTTGATACAGAGACTGACCATTAACGGAACACAGGAACTTGAGCCGGTCTGCAGCTTCGACGCTCGGAGCATTGCGCTCCAGTGCCAGCGTGTTAACACATCGACACCGCACCAGCTCTAGCCACACGTGGAATGTATGCTCCCTTTGTTCCGCGAGCAGAAGTATCTCTATGTCCTCCTCCACGGGCCCCCATAGCATGAATTCAAGCATGTTACGCGCGCAGATGACGGCGTCGAGATCAGCACCACTCTTGAGAACGTGGACAACTTGAGTGAAGCCTCTGGAGTACCGTGTAGATGGAATGTTGGAAGAGCGACCTCGGAGCAGGTTTCTGGTCAGCAGTATCACAATGTCATCACACAACTCCGGCAGACCACAGCTATCGTTCTGCTGCATCGGGTTCAGGATGATTCGTTTCTCGCTGCTCACAACGCAGGTTACCACGGCAACATTGTAGGATCGCAGTGACGACACCGAGTGGATACGGTCGTGGACGTACAGCACCGCGTTCAGGATCTGAGCGAGGATGTAACACATGCTACGGTCGTACTTCTCACTGTCGCTCCCATACAGCAGCACCATCTCCTGGCAGTAGTGGTCAATAGAGTCAATGGAATGGTAGTTGAGCACAGCAATGTTTGTGTCAACGTCACCGAACAACTGGTAGGTGTCACTACTGTCTGACTGGTCGGGGAAGTAGTCCGACGCGATCTTGTCTGTGAACATGGCGATAGGACTGATGACATTGGCATGGCGACACTGAAGTAGGTCACGGTTCACTGACTTGCAGTTGATCTGAAAGTATGAAATTGGGATGGTGTGAGTGCATGTATGAACAACATTATAACAGAAAAGGTAAGTTTTAACAGTATCACACAGTGCGTAGGACTGAGGAAAATACTAAGTTTTACTACATTCTCTAGCAAATCTGTTTGCATATGTTACAATCAAAAAGGTTACACATTAGCTGCGTCATCCTTTGTCCCTGCCAACATTGTCGATAATGGCTATATATATATATATATGAACTACAGTACTACTACTGCATCACATCTTGTAGGACAAAAATGAACACACACAGGGGCCACTTTCATATAAAACTGCTGTATATTTTGTTAAAAAAACTTTTGGGGCCAGAATTTCAACAAGCTATAGAATGGAATGCACGTGCAACATCCACTTTATACTGTTTAAGGAAGTTTTGCGAGGCACGTCACATGATGGACAAATCACTCATGACTTCTCTGTTCAGCATTCAGCGTACTGAAATTAATGCTTCAAACCTGTTCATACACAAATATCAACCACTGTCTGAATTAGATGGTGTACCTTCACCTTTCATGGGACCATGGAAAAGACAAAGAACCCTGTACTGACCATGAGGAGACACTTGGAGCCTGTCACCCTACTGCTGCGTGCCCTGTAGAAGGCTACTGGTCCTGCCACATATGTTGGCTTTTCCCTCAGCAGTTCAAAGTGCGCCCACTGTGCATCCTGCCAGAACTGTGTCTTCACATTTACAAACTCGATGTACATGCCCTCACAGATCAACTGCAGTGTCTCCAGGTTAGACAGACACATCTTGTTGAATCCCTCTCGTGAGTTCAGCGCGAGTCGATCCTTATCTAGGATGCGTCCGGAGTCAGCGAACATCGTCACGTACGGCTCCGCGATGCTGTAGTGCAACTTCCTGTTCTTCTGTTGAGTGCATGTCACAGCTGGATGTGGGTACCAGTCCGACCTCCTTGCAGCAGTGACAACCCCATTACTGTTTGACTTCGCTGAGTGAAAAGTGTCTGGTTTTTCCACCAGGCGATCGAGCATGTCAGCCTGACTGACCGGCTCCAGGTAATCAGTGCTGATCGCACGCGGGAGTTTGTATTCATCTTCTGGGGCGTTCTCGCTATTCGCCACTGCGAAATCCCTGGTGATCTCGTCACGCTGTTTCGAAGAGAGTCCCATCATCTGTATGGAGTTGTTCAGGTCCCAGGGGCTGCTGTAAATCCCCTCATCATCCTCTATGTCCTCATAGTTGTCCCTCTCCACTACCGCCTTCCTGTTCGGCTCCTTCTGCGACGACACAAACTCATAGATGTTCTCATCAGCAGCACCCTCTTCTGGGATTTTTTCATCTGTTGGTGGCAACGGCAATGCACGGTTGAAGAACTTGCTCACGCGTGTGTCCAGCGATCGTGTTATCTGATCGTTGTCTGATTGGCCACCTAGAGGCAATAAAAGGGAATAAATAAATCTGAAACTGTCAACATTGGTAGTGTGGTAATTACATGTATGTTTTAACAAAATAAGAAATAACTCGTAACCTGTACATTAGCATTTGACATATCAGGAAACAATCTTTAGATATGACCATAAATAAATCAATATATCTGCAGATCTACTTGCTGCTCTATCATTTCATTCATTTGTCTTATCCCTTACCCACAAGCATTTATTGCTATAGCATATCTTTTCAAAATAAAATGTATTAATAACATTATTTAAACAAATGACTTATACGGTTGTATTATTGATCAATATTTTAAAATTATTAATCACTACTGTAAGCAGGTTGAGTTTGAGTGATAAATAAGAGACATTTACTATAATTCTTCGTACACATAATATTGATGTCCTCCAGTCGGATGCCTTCGGAGACAGTCTTGTTGCGAGCATGCTTCTGGGCTGAGTTGAGTCGTCTTGAACACTGCTGGTCGTCAGAGGATATCTGGCCAGAGACAGAGCAATGATGGCATTTGTGCACACAGAACATGATAGATATGCTATTCACAGAGCAGGTTGTTGCCTTCACACAGGGGAATAAAACTTTCCATTTGCCAGGTTTCTTTAACAAATGTATTCAAAATAGAGTCAAACATTTTAATTTTATATTTGTTTCACATATTTTATTTACAAATCTTAGAAATTTAGTTTTAATTTTCTAGTTTTTTTATGATGTACTACAATTACCAGGTACTACAAAAACAAAATAATGTTTACAGCAATCCAATGGAGGGTGTCAGTAATATTATATGGGTATTCACAGTTGACACTCAGCAAGATAATCTAAAATCTAGTGGGAAGCTTTTACTTACTTTAAAAAAAAATTGAAAACATAAATATGTTAAAATATATGTTAGAACAACTAACATTATATCTAGGCCATTCCCCACGCTTGAGTCTTTCCTGCAAGGTAGCATGTACAACTAAATAGAACACTTGCTAGGATTTTGTGGCAAAAAGCTAAAATTTTACAGAATTTGAAAGAAATTTTGAAGAAAAATTACTTGTCCACATAACACCAAAGAGCAACTCATTCAACCGTATTTGTAGTTTTAGGAGAACAATTACCATGTTCAGGAACCAGTCATCAGCAGGAAGCAGTACTCACCCTCCTGCGTCCATCCTGCGCTCTGCCAAGGCGGGGCAGGGTGCTGGCCACACCCACTGTCCCACTTATGACAATTGGCCCACTGATTGACAGGCCACGGGGCGATGGTGGCGACACTGGTGGACTGACTGGCATTGAGAGGTCACATGATGCGATGGAGAGAGTGGAGGAGCCAGGTGGAGGAGGGGGAGGGGCAGAGAGCATACGTCTCGCCGCCCTTGCTGCAAGACAACAAACACTGTACAAGACATGACACTCAAGACACGACACTCAAGACCTGACACAAGACACAACACTGAAGATATGACACAAGACACGATACTCAAAACACAAGATACGACACTCAATCAATATATGACACAAAACACAACTATCAAGACATGACACAAGACATAACGCTCAAGACATGACACAGGACTCAAGACATGACACAAGACATAACGCTCAAGACATGACACAAGACACAACACTCTAGACATGACACAAGACACAACACGACACTCAAGACATGACACTCAAGATATGACGACACAAGAAACAACACTCAAGACATGGCATAATGCACAATGCCAGACAAGATAGATTGTCTGGCAGTAATTTGAAATGTCTGGGGCTCACATTTCCAATATACGAAAATGAAAATCCCATATAATTTGGCGACAAATCTTTTATACATTATGTACAATTGTAAAATGTAAATACTTATTTAATGTGTTGTATATATGCATGAATATGGGTTTCTCCCTAAAATAAAAGTATTCATATTTGTATTATTCTAAGTAGTTTTTCAATGTTTTGTTGCATTGTAGAAAGTGAATTTTGTTTTGTAAATACGTGCAACTAAGAAGAAAACATTTTGAAATATGACAACACTTATTACATATTTATCTGTATGCACAGTATATGATGGAAGGTGTGTTATAAAACTGTGAGGTATTAATATTTAATTACTTCATTAGACCACACATGACCTGGTCACAAATAAGGATCTGTATGATTATTACAAAACTACAAGTCACTTATATTTGTTTGGAACAAAATAAAAAAATAAAAGGAAGCATTCAACTAACCTGCTTTAGCCTGACTCTCCGACTTTGACCTCATCTTCACGCTGCCCTCCGAAGTCATCCTACCCTCCTCCTCCATTGAGTCCCGACGGGAAGCACTTCCATCGTCACTGAAGGTTTCTGAGTCACCATCAGCCATGTCTTCAGTGGTCTCCAAGGTCGTCTCTATTCTCACTGATGCGGTCTCTAACACTGGGTTGTCACATGGAATGTCTTTAGCAGTGGTCTCCACTGATGGAGAGACAGCGGATGTTGATGGTTGTTCTGACTCTGCAGCCAAATGAGTCCCATACACCTCCTCCTCTGGCTCCGGCTCCACCATCTGCTCCAGGACATCATTCTGTTCCACCCTCTGTGCAGGAGTGGACTGTCTGGGGACTGGTTGTCTCTGACTGGGTGCAATGTCTGTCCTGGGGCGTGGGGAGGGCACCTTGCTGGCCGGCTGGGGCTCTGTCCTGGGAGTATACCCTGCCTTCTCTATTGCCTCCTTGAGGTCATCCGGGAGCCGAGGGAAGGAGTCCTTCCTCTGGGATGTCCTCCCTCCCTGGGTAGTCTTCCGTCCAAGTGAGTCACGCTTCTCTTCTGACACATCAAAGTCTGACCCCTTCAAATCTACATCGAGGCTGTACGATCGTGCATCAAATTCTTCAATCTTCCTACAGGGGTCGCCAGCAGGCTCATTACTGTTGCTCCGGCCGCCAATCCCTAGCAGTTTCTTAAAGAACGATGTCGGCCCTTTCTTGTTCTTCGCCGATGCTGGCGGCGACTTGTTGGCACATTTCACATCTTGTGACGCAGCCAAGCTGCAGTTCAGTCGCCGGCTCACAGGTGGCGTCTTGGTAGGAATCTTCCATTCACTTTCATTCTCCGCTAGCTTCTTATCGCCGTCTTTTGAATATGAACTCAAGTTTAGATTTGAGAGTGCAGCGACTTTTGCCTCGAATGATGCAGACTTCATGGCTGATGCCCGACTGGAGGTCTGTCTTGTGAAGCCCCCCATGTCATCCTGGTCCTGACACGAGTTGCCGTCACGTGATATCTCTTCATAGGTGTGCTGCTGCTGCACCAGTTGGCGCTGGATTGCGATTGGGACTTTGCGTGCAGTTTTTGGGGAGCGACCCTCGTCTTTCAGTTGCTCCGATTCCGAAGATCTCATTGACATTTTGGGAGACATTACCCCAACCCGATCTCGCATGGCTGATCCCATCCCTGTTGCTCCTTGGGCGTTATCCCTCTTTGTTTCTGTTTTTCGGAGGGAGGCAACCTTGTCAGAGCTCTCCGATGACGTCCTGCTCTTCCTTGATCCCAGACTCCCCCCAGATATACTGCTGCCATGGGAACAGCTGCTCCCCCCGCTGTTCTCCTGGTCAGGAGCAGGGGAGGAGGGTTGTTTAGGGGGGTGATCCAGGGGTTGGCAGGGTGGTGTGGACGTCACGTCCACAATGGTGTAGGGCTGTACGGAGGTAGCAGCAGGCCCGGTGAGGTCTACGACCTTATATGGTTGTGCCTGTTGCGTGTCGACCCCCTTGCGACGCTTCACACCTGATGACGGCAGCGTCCCGCGACCACTCACGTCATACTCGTGGTAGAAGTGTGATTTACCCGAGTCTGAGGAATCACTTCCTTTGTCAGCAGCACATTTGTTCTTGCCATCATCTAGTCGTGTGTCCCCTGCAGTGTTTTCCCCGTAAGTAGGTTCTACACTCCCAGGGGCAGAGGGAGGTGGGGACATGGGGCGTGAACTCTTCGTCTTTCTTGACCTTGCTGTAACATCCGACCGTACAGACGAACCTTTCGCTGTGGAATGTCTCAACACTACACCACTAGATGTCGCCTGTTTGGTCACAGTTGCCTCAACGATCACACCAGTGTCATTTGCTGTGTCCTCTCCATCACCCCTTGGTGACACGTCAGCCTCCTCACCACCTCTCAATGTCAGCCCCTTCATCTTGAGCTTCTCATCTGATGTCTGCTTATTCAGATTCGAAGGCTTGGAAGCAATCATCGGTTTTGGTTTGACATCGACCGGCTTCCCACCTTCTGCTGTGGAATCACATTTGTCAACACTCTCCACTGCTGCGCTCCTCCCTGGGGAATGACCGCGGGTGTCTCTTCCACTAAGCCTTCGAGTCTTCCCACTGCTGCTGGTTGATTTTCCCTCTTCCGTTTCCCCTGGTGCATCCTGGGACAGCGTAGTGTTGATGGAGGTGCGTTTCGCTGGCACTGGCACCCCGACATGCTGGCTGCGGGCCTTGAGACAGTTGGCACACAGGTCCTTCTTCCACGCGTGTTGCTGAAAGGTGTCACACACCACCACGTCTGTCGACATGACTCTTCTCTTGCCTCAATGACCACACTACATCTCTATCATAATTACATCCAGGGTTTCCTGCAAGAGACAATTGTACCACTTCAACCAACACAATTAGACCTTCACAAATATTGCTTGTTGATGTTCGCATGAGCAGCATGAAGTTTTTCATTTATGTGTGCAGGAAGGGTATTAAAACACTTAACAGTGTGGTTTTGTTTTAGAATATTATCAAAATGTAGTTTGCAAAAGTGCAAAATGTAATCACTACATTATAATAGATATAGCAGCAGAACTTTGGTAAAAAAATCCAAATTGTCTGACTTATTCTAATATAATTTAGTATTTTGTCCAACAATTCCATCAAAACCACATACAGTGTAACATGTTTTTTACAAACACGCTGTCATGTCATAGTGGAAATTTTTTAAATCTCAAAATGAATCCAAAACGGGATGACTGAAAATGTAACTGCAGTACTGAAGCTATTAGAAATTAAAATATATAAAAATGTCCTCAAACCACATGACTGCTTAGATGTACAGCCATCAGTTTTGTCCTAGTCTACACACCACTTATCAACATGAACGTTTCTTGTATGGCTGACAAGCTGAAAGTCACACTCAAATTTACTCAGTCCACTGATATCATGTCTGATCTGAGACTGCTGTGTAGTGAGTGTTCATGCTACAATATATATCACATATCCTCCTATAAATTGTGGCACTTGTCTCGTTTTCCCATCGAGACAGCTGTGATGCTATTTATTGGCTGCTGCCTGTGGGCTCCTAGCTTACACAGCTCTCTCATTTCCCTACAGGCAAACCTGAATGAAAGCTATAAATTCTATGAATGAAGATTATGTGACGGGGCAGTGAGCAATGTTTCTGATGTTAATACAGAGAGTGGGTGGGTGGTCACTGATTCCAACAAGAATTATTACTATTAAGCAAATGCATTGCTAGCTGGATCAAATCATCCAACACTAATCAATACTTAGGCTAGTTCATTTTGAATTTGGCCTTCGCTTTTGAATTTGCTAGATTTTTTGGACAACATAAAAATAATATAACATGAGATCTGATGTCTATAATTGTCTACAATAATGTTAATGTATTATCTCACTTTCAGTTAAAAGTTGTGCACACATGAGCATATTATGTGTGCATGTACATATATGATGTCACTGATGGACCCCTTGAAGTGTGAACATGGATGCCGACATTTCAATACAATGCAGCTTTGGGGTATTGTCAAAAGGATGTATTGTCTTCATATCTGTTATACTTGTAGAACAATTTCCTTTAATGATAAATATAACTTTAAAAACATAGTAAATGCAAGTGCATGACGAAAATCTATAAACAATGAAATTATATAATAGTTTTTATGCAGCATTTTTGGTGTAAACGAACCCACTGAGTACAGATGCTTGCAGCTAACAGTAACATCAACAGAGGAACTATGTACAGCTAGGCCAGGCTGTGAGACATTGTAGAGACTTACATGCTCATACAAGGATATCTGATTCATTTACATAACTCAGAACAATTTAGAATACAGCATCGCAAACTATGCAACTTCTGGTGTCATATAGAATATGGATCCCATGGAAAATGGACCCTGGGTCAATATTCCCTATAGAATATGGACCCCGCCATAGAATTTAAAAAAGGAGATCTTTAATTGGAAAACAGTATTATGGCATAACCATAATATCATTAATCTATCAATCAAAGTGTTGCATAAACATCAACAAAACATTACTCTCAATGTGATTACTACTTAAATACATAAAAACTAAAGATCCATAAAGAAACAAGGGGTGGGTCATTTTTCCATAGGGGGGGTCAATTTTCTATTATAGTATTTTGACCCCCGGGTCACTTTTCTACGCGGGTCAATATACTATCTGACACCGGAACTAAATTTTTGTTTTTAAACTCTGTACACTTCAAAACCTCTTCCTAGGGGTAAAACAAATGCAGTTACTTAATAAAATAATGGTCTATGTTAGTTTCAATCAAACATTATTCCATGGACCTTTACTTAAATACTATACACATCCAAATGAATCAGGGCACTGACCTTGTCACAAGTCTGGTTGGCCACTCAGTGTACCCTCAATGTCTCATGACCCTCACTCTGACCTGGGGGAAGACTGGGGCATCCTCATCACAGGGTGGCCTGCAAGCACGAAGAACACCTGTAGACAGGTGCACAGTGCATCAGTGGAGAACAACATAGTTCTGTAGGTGAAACCTAACACAAAGCTGCAGGGCGCCTCTGTTGCTATCCTCAATGTGCTCTCAACATAGTTTCTAGTTACTGGTGAAGTTAACACAGGACAAAAGACATTGCCACTAAAGCAGTCTTTGAAGATAAATAAATGAGCAGAACCAGAGAGCATAGTAAAATGACCAGTATATATACTGTGTCTACAGTGTCTGAGTGTGCATGAGTGAAATGCATCAGCTACATCTGTGGTCCATCAGCCCCAGGACCTCCCTATCCCACCACCCACATCTGCATGGCTCACAGGATGTTATCAAAGCACCAGCTTTAAGTAAACAATGTAAAGACAAGTTCTTATATAGCACAGTATCCAATCCTCAGGATTGCTCAAGGTGCTATACACTTTCACCCCTGGCAGACCTGCTCAATCAACCCCAATCTTGGCTTCTCTGGGAAATGCTTTCACCCATGGGGCAATTACAAACTGTGCATACAGAAATATCCACCAGCCAGATATTCACTCAGACAGGTCAGTGAACTGGAGCAGTGTAGAATAAACACAGATATTCACTCAGACAGGTCAGTGAACTGGAGCAGTGTAGAATAAACACAGATATTCACTCAGACAGGTCAGTGAACTGGAGCAATGTAGAATAAACACAGATATTCACTCAGACAGGTCAGTGAACTGGAGCAGTGTAGAATAAACACAGATATTCACTCAGATAGCTCAGTGAACTGGAGCAGTGTAGAATAAACACAGATATTCACTCAGACAGGTCAGTGAACTGGAGCAGTGTAGAATAATAAACACAGATATTCACTCAGACAGCTCAGTGAACTGGAGCAGTGTAGAATAAACACAGATATTCACTCAGACAGCTCAGTGAACTGGAGCAGTGTAGAATAAACACAGATATTCACTCAGACAGCTCAGTGAACTGGAGCAGTGTAGAATAAACACAGATATTCACTCAGACAGCTCAGTGAACTGGAGCAGTGTAGAATAAACACAGATATTCACTCAGACAGCTCAGTGAGCTGGAGCAGTGTAGAATAAACACAGATATTCTCTCAGACAGCTCAGTGAACTGGAGCAGTGTAGAATAAACACAGATATTCGCTCAAACAGCTCAGTGAACTGGAGCAGTGTAGAATAAACACAGATATTCGCTCGGAGAGCTCAGTGAACTGGAGCAGTGTAGAATAAACACAGATATTCGCTCAGACAGCTCAGTGAACTGGAGCAGTGTAGAATAAACACAGATATTCGCTCAGACAGCTCAGTGAACTGGAGCAGTGTAGAATAAACACAGATATTCGCTCAGAGAGCTCAGTGAACTGGAGCAGTGTAGAATAAACACAGATATTCACTCAGACAGCTCAGTGAACTGGAGCAGTGTAGAATAAACACAGATATTCACTCAGACAGCTCAGTGAACTGGAGCAGTGCAGAATAAACACAGATATTCACTCAGACAGCTCAGTGAGCTGGAGCAGTGTAGAATAAACACAGATATTCGCTCAGACAGCTCAGTGAACTGGAGCAGTGTAGAATAAACACAGATATTCGCTCAAACAGCTCAGTGAACTGGAGCAGTGTAGAATAAACACATATATTCGCTCAGACAGCTCAGTGAACTGGAGCAGTGTAGAATAAACACATATATACACTCAGAGAGCTCAGTGAACTGGAGCAGTGTAGAATAAACACAGATATTCACTCAGACAGCTAAGTGAACTGGAGCAGTGTAGAATAAACACAGATATTCACTCAGACAGGTCAGTGAACTGGAGCAGTGTAGAATAAACACAGATATTCACTCAGACAGCTCAGTGAACTGGAACAGTGTAGAATAAACACATATATACACTCAGAGAGCTCAGTGAACTGGAGCAGTGTAGAATAAACACAGATATTCACTCAGACAGCTCAGTGAACTGGAGCAGTGTAGAATAAACACAGATATTCACTCAAACAGCTCAGTGAACTGGAGCAGTGTAGAATAAACACAGATATTCACTCAGACAGCTCAGTGAACTGGAGCAGTGGAGAATAAACACAGATATTCGCTCAAACAGCTCAGTGAACTGGAGCAGTGTAGAATAAACGCAGATATTCACTCAGACAGCTCAGTGAACTGGAGCAGTGTAGAATAAACGCAGATATTCACTCAGACAGCTCAGTGAACTGGAGCAGTGTAGAATAAACACAGATATTCACTCAGACAGCTCAGTGAACTGGAGCAGTGTAGAATAAACACATATATTCACTCAGAGAGCTCAGTGAACTGGAGCAGTGTAGAATAAACACAGATATTCACTCAGACAGCTCAGTGAACTGGAGCAGTGTAGAATAAACACATATATACACTCAGACAGCTCAGTGAACTGGAGCAGTGTAGAATAAACACAGATATTCGCTCAGAGAGCTCAGTGAACTGGAGCAGTGTAGAATAAACACAGATATTCACTCAGACAGCTCAGTGAACTGGAGCAGTGTAGAATAAACACAGATATTCACTCAGACAGCTCAGTGAACTGGAGCAGTGCAGAATAAACACAGATATTCACTCAGACAGCTCAGTGAGCTGGAGCAGTGTAGAATAAACACAGATATTCGCTCAGACAGCTCAGTGAACTGGAGCAGTGTAGAATAAACACAGATATTCGCTCAAACAGCTCAGTGAACTGGAGCAGTGTAGAATAAACACAGATATTTGCTCAGACAGCTCAGTGAACTGGAGCAGTGTAGAATAAACACATATATACACTCAGAGAGCTCAGTGAACTGGAGCAGTGTAGAATAAACACAGATATTCACTCAGACAGCTCAGTGAACTGGAGCAGTGTAGAATAAACACAGATATTCACTCAGACAGGTCAGTGAACTGGAGCAGTGTAGAATAAACACAGATATTCACTCAGACAGCTCAGTGAACTGGAGCAGTGTAGAATAAACACAGATATTCACTCAGACAGCTCAGTGAACTGGAGCAGTGTAGAATAAACACAGATATTCACTCAGACAGCTCAGTGAACTGGAGCAGTGTAGAATAAACACAGATATTCACTCAAACAGCTCAGTGAACTGGAGCAGTGTAGAATAAACACAGATATTCACTCAGACAGCTCAGTGAACTGGAGCAGTGTAGAATAAACACAGATATTCACTCAAACAGCTCAGTGAACTGGAGCAGTGGAGAATAAACACAGATTTTCCCCGCCTCAAACAGCTAAAAAAATTTTGAAACTGGAGCAGTGTAGAATAAACACAGATATTCACTCAGACAGCTCAGTGAACTGGAGCAGTGTAGAATAAACACAGATATTCACTCAGACAGCTCAGTGAACTGGAGCAGTGGAGAATAAACACAGATATTCACTCCTACAGCTAAGTGAACTGGAGCAGTGAAGAATAAACACACTTTGACATTGACCCAGCAGCATAGGGTTCAAACACGGGTTGCTAAGAGCTCTAGCCACTGAGCAACTACATCAGACTGGTTGCCATTGGTCAACTACCTTCACACTGACCAACAAATACTAGCAGTCATCAAAGGTAACATTGTCTAGGTGACCATTGACACTGGTGGTCATGTGGTCCTGCTATTGCTGTAGAAGTTGGATTATCATCCATGAATCAGGAAAGAGTAAAACAGCACATACAAGGGAGTTGTTTTCACAACAGTTTGACTGCACAACAACTACCTGCTGGTTAGGTCAACACCAACAGACTAGACAAACATCCTTCACTCAGCATTCAGTTGTACACAGAGGGGGCAGGGGGTAAGTAACTAACTAAACATCTTTCACTCAGCATTCACAGTTGTACACACAGAGGGGGCAGGGGGTAAGTAACTAACTAAACATCTTTCACTCAGCATTCACAGTTGTACACACAGAGGGGGCAGGGGGTAAGTAACTAAGTATACTTAATGAGTAATGAAAAACAAACTGCAGGTCTCATGGTGAGACACTGACTTCTTTCTCCACATTCTTCTCAGGCTGCTGCCTTCAGTGGTAAGTGACCATATGACCACTTGCTTACCTAAGTACTCGCTCCATTTCTATTTTATGTCAAAAGATCAATCACATAACATGTGACCACAAACATTATACATGTGACAGTGTAGTTGTGTATTTTTATTGTGTACACTTTAACTTCTATGAAGCTCTTCAATTTGTTTTTATTCTTCTATGTCAGCCTCATGCAATGTTGCATGCAGTAATCTCATTCGTGAATAAAATGCAAAAGTGTCGACCTGTTTAAATCAGTTTTGAATGCCTTAACTTGGGTTATAACCAATACTACGTTGTGACTGCTTAGAGATCAACATGAGATGAATTCAACAAATCATTTGGGGTTGTGTCATAAATACATACAATTCATCTCATGCTCTGGTGACTAAGTGAGTGATTGACAACAAGTACACTTTTTTTCTTCAAGTTTTTAGTACAGGTGTAAAGAGTTCATAAGTTGTACAATTAAAAATGAACCCTGTACTTCCAGGTCATGGGATGAACTGCTGGGAATACCACACTATTGAACATCTTGGTGATTTGTGCTAACTGCCACAGTACGTCTAGTTGTAAGAGAGTGCAGGGCTGGCAGGTGCAAGCCCTTCACTGCGGTTCATTCACTTCACATAAGCCACAGTGAGTCAGCCATATAATGTTTCCATACATCATGGCTACCCACAAACCACAGCATAATGTTTCTTATTCTTGCATCTTTGCTCATTAAGTCATCATAGCATACCTAGGGATAGTTAACTTTTATGATCTGTGCATAAGTGCCAATAATATTCCGGGTGCAACCTTTTTGTGACTGTGTCTGTATATTAATATGTACTTAATAAATTTTTATTTTATTTGGATAAATATTTAGTCATACAGCTGTACCACAAGACTCCTTTCTTTTCCAGTTAATGACAGCTGTTTTTCAAAATTCTATGGGCATGTGTACATTACATAACCATGTTTTTTGCAATTCCATCAAATTTTATTCATAATGAAAAACACAATAATTTTATGAAAATTTTTTTGGAAAATCAGAAAAAGAACAAAGGTAAACAAATCAAAACTTGTATCAAATGTGAGAGGATTTGCCAATGGCCGTCTAAATAATGACTTCCACTCAGTGTTCTGGCATTCACATTTCCAACGCAGCAACACAAACCACAACACTTCCTGTTACTAAGACCAATAAATCGCAGCTGAATAAAAAAAAATTGATCTCCTTCTGTACTAAAACAAGGAATTGATGGATGGAACACATGTAACTTTCCAGAGCACCAGTCGGATGTCTGTGTACTGCAACATACTGTGGCCTGTGGCAGCTACCACAGGTAAACAACCAGGGATGTTGGCCGTGGGCGTCCCAGGTTACTTAGTGATGACATTATACTAAATCAAGATGCCCCATTAATAGCATATGAAATCGAGCATTGTTTATTTCTGGATACTAATTATACATTCTGAAACTGCACAGTAATTATTTTCATCATATAATATACATGTGCATTATCGCCTTTTTCAATTTAATTCTCAAAGTGATCCATTTTCTCATGATATTTAACAACTCAACAAGCCAGCGAGCCAACAAATCCTCAATAATTCATGATGCACTCAGCTTCCACCAGCCCAGCCAGGCCATCTGCTCCATGGGCACTGGCAGATTATCCTCAGCAATATCTCGACAGCAATACAAAAAATCAAACTAATTCTCACATGTTCCAGTAATCTCGGTAGAGCCTAGAACTTGATTTTGGCAAACAGAGAATAGAACAAGGCCATTTTACTTTGATTTCTATTTTGCGAGCATCATTATTAGGCGTGACCAATTTGGTTATTTGCCGATGTTTACTTTGCAAGACATGGCTTTGAGTTGCCATCAAATGTGAATTATGATGAACAATATAACCAACCAGTTCTTCACAACAATGTCAGAGGATATCATAACTGATTCAGTATCCACTGTTTCATTCCAACTGTCTTCCACAATTCTTTGAGTTAGTAAGGTATGTCAGAATTATTTTTAAATATATCTTTACTCCAAATCCCCATTAAAATTAAGTTTATACCAGTCACATAGTGTTTACATTTATATAATCATAGTGAAACTACGTTAAGCAGATGTAGTTTTGTATAATTATGCACTAATTTGATCTTCCTTTTAATCAGTCATGGTCCTTGTATTCTGTGTTCATGCATGCATTTTGTGCATTCATAACACACATGCATGCACAATGTATCATTGTTTACAATTTCTTTCCTCTAGTGTGAAGCCAAACACCTGTAGGAAAAACTTTTTTGTAACCTTTCCACTTATCAACACATTCAATACTGTAACACAGCTGACCATAAATAGTCGGGTGTCCCCATAGTCCCGACACATAAACACACTTAGATTGACATCAGTCTGGCAAAGGTAAGGTCTAAGGACTACAGTACAGGCCAACATAGCAGGGACAGCACTGAATTTAACAAGCAGCAGACTTAATTCAAGCTCACGAAAAAAACCAGGAAGTGAAAGAGAGATTTCAATGAGCAACCAAATGTCCAGCTGAGACTGACACAGCTGGCTGGCCATTAGGGGTCAAAGGTCCACACTGCATATCATTTTCAGGCCTCATGATGCTGAAGATAGGTAGGAATTCTACATGTACAACATATTATGAATAAAATGCTTGGGTGCTTGTGACACTGGAGAGACCCTTTTCTTGGATTATAAAAGGAATAAATCTGAAGATGACAGTTAGCATAGGTCTTTCTATTTATGCACTACAGTGCTGTGTGGTAGACTTGTCATGGACTTGTAGTGGACTGATAGAGGTGTAAGTGTAAGGCCTACTTTTCTGATGGCTAGCTAAAATGATGAATGTCAAAATTCCCCTGGGCAAATACCAAAATGTATAAACAATTACATTTACATTTACCTGGCCACTTCTATGTTATACATGGGTATTTCTTGTTATTTCTACATTACAGTGTTTTTGACATTAGACCTTTTGACACAGTGACATTATGACATGTAAATCTGTCCCAGTTTTCAAGTACTGTTGCCATTAAACATACATATTCATGCACACACTCAGGGTCAGGCTTGCATGATGTCACATATGCATGAATTGACATTCGTGAATGAACATGCACACATCTACTCACTCACACAAGGGATCAGTCTCCACAAGGACTGATTCTAACATTGGGAAGGAATGGGCAGATTGGGCAGCAAATACCAGGGACCAGCCCGGAGACAAAGAAAGTGGACAAGCTCCACAGTGTGCAATGCATAATTCATTGGCCTGCTGCCTGCTGTCTTCTCAGTGGTACAGGGCCACCATCACACCCTGCCTCACCCTTCACCACTGTCAGCTGACAACTGAGTGGACAGCTGCTCCAATAGTCTGCTTCACTCCATGTGTAATTAAAAATAAATCAATGATAGTGAATTAACAAAGGGTTAAATTTCTTGAAAATGCATTGTAAATATATCACACATATGTTGATCACCTTCTAGTGTCTACAGTTGAGTGCTGTCCATGTGCAAAATGTTTATAAACAAACCAGTTATTTGTGATTTAGTCATTGTAGTTTCAAATGCTTCTTACTATGTTTAGTTTTTTTTTTATTATTGACATATATAGCTTAGCTTTCTAATTCTACTAGTATTGCGTATTACTACAGGAAAACAAACCAAATTCACATTAATAAAAGTGTTATCAAACAGTGCAGTATACAGTGTGTCTACGTGCTCAATCTCATAACAATTTAACTCAACTTCTCAGGAAAGCAATTGATATAGTCCAATCAGAGTTTGTTATGGAGACATGGATAAGACAGTAACCAAGGCTTCATCCACAGTGTAAATGGTTCTGTACATAGTCTCATGCTCAATTCCTTTGCTTGCTTCATCATGTTATAATTGCATTATAACTAATGTCAACTAATGATAATGTCATTAGTTTCATTATTACATTTATTAACTATTTACCACATTAAAAATCAGATTACCAGGCAGCCTGGCTGCTAACTACAGCTACTAACAGTGTGGGTCATTGTAGTATGTTTCACATACCGTGTATTCACAGTTCCTCCAACCAAATGGAATATTTAACAATTAAATAAAACCCAGAGTTCTAGGTCACAGCCTGATAAGCAATTTCTTCCAAGTAATCACAAACCTCCCTAAACAATCTGAATAAAACCTAGTTTCTGCTGAACCCTATATATAAATACATTCAGGTTTATATACAAAGTCTAAATCTCAAACGACACATTTGCACAATTTATATGCAGTGCATAAAGGGAAACTTTTGCAAACCAGAACACACGAATGGCTACTTGCAAGACCGCCAACTTTGCTTAGGATGATCCCTCGCTTATAATATGACAGAGTCACAGACATTGCCATGACAATCAATACATTCATGATCCATCTCAAAACACCAACTGCCTAACATATGTCAGATATGAAACTTCACTGATATATCAGCAGGCCCCCCTACACCCTACCTTGTCCACTGATATATCAGCAGGCCCCCCTACACCCTACCTTGTCCATTGATATATCAGCAGGCCCCCTACACCCTACCTTATCCACTGATATATCAGCAGGCCCCCTACACCCTACCTTGTCCACTGATATATCAGCAGGCCCCCTACACCCTACCTTGTCCACTGATATATCAGCAGGCCCCCTACACCCTACCTTGTCCATTGATATATCAGCAGGCCCCCTACACCCTACCTTATCCACTGATATATCAGCAGGCCCCCTACACCCTACCTTGTCCACTGATATATCAGCAGGCCCCCTACACCCTACCTTGTCCATTGATATATCAGCAGGCCCCCTACACCCTACCTTATCCACTGATATATCAGCAGGCCCCCTACACCCTACCTTGTCCACTGATATATCAGCAGGCCCCCTACACCCTACCTTGTCCATTGATATATCAGCAGGACCCCTACACCCTACCTTATCCACTGATATATCAGCAGACCCCTACACCCTACCTTGTCCACTGATATATATGCAGGCCCCCTACACCATACCTTGTCCACTGATATATCAGCAGGCCCCCTACACCCTACCTTATCCACTGATATATCAGCAGGCCCCCTACACCCTACCTTATCCACTGATATATCAGCAGGCCCCTACACCCTACCTTGTCCACTGATATACCCCCTACACCCTACCTTGTCCACTGATATATCAGCAGGCCCCTACACCCTACCTTGTCCACTGATATATCAGCAGGCCCCCTACACCCTACCTTGTCCACTGATATATCAGCAGGCCCCCTACACCCTACCTTATCCACTGATATATCAGCAGGCCCCCTACACCCTACCTTATCCACTGATATATCAGCAGGCCCCCTACACCATACCTTGTCAGCCTGCAAACATCCTCTGGTGTTTATATCACCAACACCCCCCACCGACAGACACACAGTCAGGGTGATAGGATGACCTCTGACTCAACCCCTCTAACATCTGGGAGGGCAATCTGTCTCCAACTCAATTAGCCCCTTCATCCTGAGCCACTAGATTTTGTTATCCCAATCTGGCTGTCAGATGGTCACAGACATCATCATGTAGGTGGCATATTTGATAGACAAATACAAAACCAACAACCATCTGAGGCACCAACGCATTGGACTGTTGGGCAGTGTACTAGACACAGTTATTAGACAATCAGATCCTCAACTCAGAAACACAGGTTTGAGTCCTCTTGTTCTTGTTACCTTAAGCTATTTGGTTCAGTTGACACTGCCTCAGTTCACTCAGCTAGTACATGTATGATTAATCAGTTATTGACAGTGGTGGATATTAATTCTGAAGAAATTATATTCTTGCATGTACTGAGCATGGTGAAATGTTTCCTGTAGAGAAGATGAAGTTGTGTTCAACTGAACATTCAGCAATCCCAGCTAAGGACTGGATATCATGCATTACATGAACATTTACCATTTTTATACACATCTGAAATTTATATCTTGTCACAAACAGATTTATGACATCGCCAGGCGTCACATTAAAATAATAATGACAATCATATTCCTAAGAGTACTACATTTTTACACCAACTCCTGCAACACGTTTCCAGGTGTTATAACTTCTAGGAAAGAGCATCAGACTTCCTGGATGTCCAGACACATCATGATTTATGTCTGCTCTTGAGTAGACAGAACCCAGTAAAGACTCCAGTCACACTTGCTCATTGGGCCAGTCTGTAGACTCCCTTCACTGTCAGTGAGGAGCCAATTACTTCTTGGTCTCACTGAAGCCACTAGAAGATAATGACCAGACATCTTGTTCTCCTGCTGGCTGTAGGACTCAACATGACATCTCTAGCTAGGAAAATGCCAAATGTTTCTAGGACAAACAAATTAAGAGACATCAGCATTTGTCAACAACATGATCAGTGTTTTTATTTAATAATTTCGATATCACTGTTTTCCCAATTTAATTACAATTTTACACATTACTTTTCACCCCCATCGTTTGACTCTCTGTTGAGTGGCTTTGCATGTCCTTATGCACACACACGCATGCATGCATGCAGACATACACACATGCATGCATGCACATACATATATATATATACATGCATGTACTTGATCAATTTAGCATGCAGCTGTGCACACAAACTCAATGATAATGCTCCATCAATGTCCAGTGCTTACCCAAAACCTCCCACTGGACACTTTCCCTGCAGATGAGAGAGCAATGACCTAATGATGTCATTCACTGCTGATGCACCAGAAGACCCAATCTGCACATGGCTAACATCCCCCTCCCCCTGATTTCTCAGCCCCATCATGTGTGTCCTTCACTCGTATCTCTCAACAAGAAGACGGTGCAGTCAATTCACAATTCTTGCCCTGGTAAATTTATCCATTATCTGACATCAACCTTTCCCAGCAGCCACACTGCCAAGTCTGCTGTGGATAACTACATCAATTTATAAAATCCCAAGAAGGGATCTCAATCATTAATGTTATGACATATTAAAGATACAATCAGAGTATCTTTCCCCTGGCAATGTGAACTCAACCATGAATCTATGACCAACACTACAAAATCTCTGTAAACATTGGCAAAAACCCAGGGGGGAATAATTCATCCAGATTCTTACTTTTTACTAACTTTGTTTTACCCACACAAGTTCTGGTGTCACTTTGTAGGTGGTCCTGTGTACTGGACACCATTCAGTGATGCCTGCTGGCTTGTTCACAACTGTGTGCTCTGAGACTGCCTCTACTTAAACATTTATACCAGTCTCCTGATGTAATGCTACACTAAAAAAGTCTTTATGTGTAAGACAATCACACATTGCTGGTAGGACTATAACCCATGACAGTGAAGGGAACTGATGTATAATTCACTGGGTAATATACACAGGCTGTATCAAATGCACTCAGGTTAATTTAATCTTGCAGAATTGCAACATTAATGTCTCCCCTTTCATCTCAATAGGGCGTGCAAGTCTCGCACGCGAAAACGAGGCTGGGGGCAGTTGGGGGCAGGAGGTCCATATACTCCATGTTAACATATAGGACTTAGTTTTGTTTTGGTCGTAATAATCGAACTGTCCCGAAATAGCGTATTTCAGTTATATTGTCCGAAGGATTATTACAAGCAAAAGCAGTGGAACATTTTGCAAGTGTCAATGATCACGGAAATCATGAATTTTAATCGATTATTATGTTGGTTGCCATGGCAATAGCGGCAAGTACTTGTGTTTGGCGATCTTGACTAATAATGAAGAGTGCCAGTTTTCGCGCAGTACAACCTGTTTGGGCCAAACGTATACATGTGTTATGATTATGTGCATTTAGACAACTTGTCAGATATAAGGGCTTATCGAAACCACAACGTACAGCAATGTAAAACGCAAATCCCGTAAAAGACACATACAGCCTAGCATCGTGTCGATTATCTGCACTACGTAAATCCCTATGTGCCTATGATAGTGTGGTAAAATCAATATTAAATCGGACATTAAGATCAGAAACGTATAACACAAGATATTTATGAACTGATTTTCCTTGAATTCATCAGTCGGAAGCTACAACTGTCATCCATCATTAGAATATTATTCTTGTGTCCAGTCCCCAATTAGTCTCGCGTAGTCCCCAATAAGCTACAGTCGCGCGGAGTCACGCCATGTATCGTGACCCACTTGCAGGCCCTATAGCTACAGTGTTGATGTGTCTTTCTGGATGACACAGTGCTGCACCTAGCATAACATCTACACTAGATGATTGCACTTAGCATAGCATCTACACTAGATGACTGGACCAGTCAACCTTTCCATACAGATGAACCTGCAATTTTGAGTTCTTCCTTTCTGCAACTGTATTCAGCTGCTGTGGTATGTTCAAAAAGCATGACAGTAACCTTAGTTAATAACTTAACCTAATCTAGCCTAGCCTAGCCTTAGCCTAGCCTTAGCCTTAGCCTTAGCCTTAGCCTTAGCCTTAGCCTCGCCTCGCCTCGCCTCGCCTCGCCTCGCCTCGCCCTCACCTAACCAGAGCTAATACATCTGAGCTGGGGCTCTTGAACACACAGAGCCCTCATCTGGATGGGATAAAAAATTAAAATAGACACACGTCCGAGATTGAGCGAGATCTGTGAGTGTTTGATTCCACAGGGGGGAGTGCCCCAGCTCCTATCTAATAGCTCTGACCTAAGCTAACTTCCCATCTCTTCCTCTCCCTTCCTCCTCTCTCCCCTCTCCCCTCTCCCCTCTCTCTTTCTCTCTAACTAAATACTGAGTGAAGTCGTAAGGTGTTTGAAGACCAGTTAGAACCTGACATATTAGAACATCTGAGCATGTATATCAGCAGTACACTCAGGCTTGTTGTACATGTCACATACCTGTACTTGTTATGTCAGTTCACAGCACTGCAGTGGGATTGAAATGTTGCAAGCACACTGACCAATATTACCTGACCGACTGACTACCATGAACTGACCAGTCCAACTGAGGTCAAGTTAGATGTCAGTGACACCAAGAGAACTTTCAACCCAAACACAGGTGGTATTGCCACAATGGCCTGTCTGTACTGCACCTAGACAGGAAGCCGTATCACAGTAGGTGAAGTAGACAACTCAGAGAGTGATACTGTAGCCATTGTCACTGCAATGTTTACTTACCACTGTTACACAGTAATACAACCAAACACTGCAGTGAAAACTGAACCCTGCCATTCAAAATATAAAATCCTCTTTTCAGTTATAGGCCACCATATTAGATTCCAGTTAAATCCTCCCTGAATGCTGCACTCAGTGAGATGTTCCTTGTGGGACACCAGGTGTCAGCCAGGACACACAAGGTGTCCACCAGGGACTCTGGCACATTTGTGGGCATAATTAAATGTTTCCTGCTGTCTATTAAAATACCCAGTACCAGGTGGGGTAATTTAAGACCAGTGAGCCATCAACCAGGGGGGTGCATTAATCTGGGTTAATTAGAAGCTGTCATTTAATTGGTCAACAGTGGTGTCAGGCAGCTGCTATTACATTGGCACACTTCACTGGTCATCTCAACAGTCTAAAGCACTGGGTAGATATCATTACTGATAAAAAATGACTTCACTTTTAATTCAAGTGAATGTGCAAAATTATGCACCAGGCAATTCCACATGGTACACAAATATTGTTTAGGCTTGATTTATTTTAAACATGGTACCTACATTTTTACTGGCATACAAAGGCATTTTAGTCAAATCAAACAATTGCTTTAATTACATGATGAGATGTTTATCATTTGACATTAGTCATACAAACTAAATCAATCCTATCTTCAAATATATATATCTGCGATCCCCTTTATACTGAGCTAGCTATTTTAGAACTTCAGTTCAGCACAATTATATGCACTATTGTAATTCACAAATGTGCTCTTTTGCCCTGTTATCATGATTATTTTGGAAAAGGATTGTCTCAAACTCCTTCGCGCTTCATTGGTGCATTCTAAACATGATTTATATGTTCACCTTTTTTTACACATGTACATATACGGTTTTGTCATACACAGTCATATATAATATTAATGTGCAAACATATCTATACAAAGGCATACACACACACACATGCATGAAAGCACTTAGCTGCATGCATGAAAAGATGTCCTCACAGACGCATGCATCTATATTTATATATTTTTTTTAATTATACACAATTACACACATGGATGCATACCTGTTCACATGCACTAGCACATGTGTGCATGTGTACACACACTCACACACACACATATACACAACCACCCACACACACACACAACACACACACACACACAACCACCCACACACACACATGCGCGCATGCACACACAACATACACAATTATGTCATTTAATACTGTATATACTCTACAATGGGAACTTTTCCTTTACATTGGAAATGATGCATCTAATGCTACATTTTCGTTTGAATTTTTTAAATAATTAGTCATGCCAGACAACAACGATGAATCACTGAATGAAAACTACCTGGCCACACATGACCCCCACAGGAAGTGGGAGACATTTGATGCTGTCCCCTGCCCAGGAAGGGTAATGAAAGAAACCTGTTTCCCCATCCTACTGAGTTCAAACCCCATGTTCGAAACAGTTTAGTAATCCTTGTGGATTGGAATCTATTAAATTAATAATGTTCTGCCAGCCAGTTTCCAGAAGGCTAAGTTTTGCACTGCATCTGTACTGTGTCTTCTTTTTAAATGTCACCTGTCAGAGTATACCTAATTCTTTTAAGACAATACCAATTTACCTCACAATTACTACCACTTGACTTCCACATATAAGTGTTCCTGGAAATACAATTTATACAATAATTCCCATAATTCAATGATGCTATAAGGACAAATGGCTATAATTTCACAAACAACAGTATCAAGGATACTCCATCTAGTGGCCATACTGGGTCCAGGCCAACAACAACAGTATCAAGGATACTCCATCTGGTGGCCATACTGGGTCCAGGCCAACATCAACAGTATCAAGGATACTCCATCTAGTGGCCATACTGGGTCCAGGCCAACAACAACAGTATCAAGGATACTCCATCTAGTGGCCATACTGGGTCCAGGCCAACAACAACAGTATCAAGGATACACCATCTAGTGGCCATACTGGGTCCAGGCCAACAACAACAGTATCAAGGATACTCCATCTAGTGGCCATACTGGGTCCAGGCAAACAACAACAGTATCAAGGATACTCCATCTAGTGGCCATACTGGGTCCAGGTCAACAACAACAGTATCAAGGATACTCCATCTAGTGGCCATACTGGGTCCAGGCCAACAACAACAGTATCAAGGATACTCCATCTAGTGGCCATACTGGGTCCAGGCCAACAACAACAGTATCAAGGATACTCCATCTAGTGGACATACTGGGTCCAGGCCAACAACAACAGTATCAAGGATACTCCATCTAGTGGCCATACTGGGTCCAGGCCAACAACAACAGTATCAAGGATACTCCATCTAGTGGCCATACTGGGTCCAGGTCAACAACAACAGTATCAAGGATACTCCATCTAGTGGCTATACTGGGTCCAGGTCAACAACAACAGTATCAAGGATACTCCATCTAGTGGCCATACTGGGTCCAGGTCAACAACAACAGTATCAAGGATACACCATCTAGTGGCCATACTGGGTCCAGGTCAACAACAACAGTATCAAGGATACTCCATCTAGTGGCCATACTGGGTCCAGGTCAACAACAACAGTATCAAGGATACTCCATCTAGTGGCCATACTGGGTCCAGGTCAACAACAACAGTATCAAGGATACTCCATCTAGTGGCCATACTGGGTCCAGGTCAACAACAACAGTATCAAGGATACTCCATCTAGTGGCCATACTGGGTCCAGGTCAACAACAACAGTATCAAGGATACTCCATCTAGTGGCCATACTGGGTCCAGGTCAACAACAGCAACAACAACATAAAAACACCAGCATGTACACAACCATAAGTAACAGTTCGTTCACTTCCCCATCAGTTTAAAGAGGTAATTGACATAAAAAACACCAGACTTCCGGCAGACGCGAGACTGTTTTCACACACACAGAAGCACAGTGATAATTCATATGGCGTTTAGTTCGCTTATCTGAGCATGAAATTTAAACCTGGTTCATAAGTCCCCAGTTTTGCTGCTGCTGTCATGATAGAAATAGGCCATAACCACCAGGCCAGGAGACAGTTTGGGTTTCATTGCAGGGTGCAGACTGATGGTTTCTGTCAGGGAAGTCTTGACAAGGGCAAGTGAGATGGATCTACCCAGCAACAGGGTGTTTTTTCTCATCCCATGGGAAATTACTGGATATGCATTATCCTAATGCCAGTACCCGGACAATACAATGTGTGTTGTATTCCTGGAATCAGACTTTGTCAAATGATGGTTAATGAATGAATGATTGATTTGAATGAAAGCACATTTTGTCAATTATATATGTTGTGTTTAGTGTAAATGTCATTTAAATGTCCATTATTTTGTGTTTATTGTAAATTTCACTTAATTTAAGTTTCATGGTTTCAAGATTATTAAACTTGAAGGCATACATGAAATGATGGATTTGTGAACAGTTGCATATTTCCAGTGAATATTTTCTGGTATATCTGTGCCAAATGAGCAAGTACAGTTATGCAAATATAAAAAATAGTAATAACTTGAGTAAGAACATGAAAGAGAGAGGTGGTGTTGAAAACTGGGATGGAAACACAGATACTGTCTTCCCTTATCACATACATCATGTGTATAATACCTGGCATCAGAGCAAATATTTGTTTTTAATACTAATAAATATGGCTAACAAATTCAGGACATGTGATTCAGCAAACTTCCCACTGATAACTGCCAGTACTGACCTCCCGTAAGTCAGTCAACCTCTGTTGAAGTGCCTGTGGTTAGGATCAGAACACACAGCAATGTTTTGGGAAATAAAGACTGGATGTGGGTGGTATGACTATCTCTCAAGCACCTGCCAAAACCAACAGCTGTCTCCAAGGTACCTGGTGACATGTACCTGACCAGACTGCCTGGGGACTAGTTTACCACAGACCCCATGTCACTTCACCAGGTCTGGCTGCTCACTGGTTGAGTCATGTGTCATTTATGTGACATCTTAAATGTAATATTTGACACAATCCAAGGAAGTGTCACATTGCCAGCAGAAAATCAATGCTGCAGCAAAGACAGAAGGACATGAAGCGGTGACTGTGGGTGGAATCAGGAGGTCTGCTCACACAGGTTAGGCCAACAACAGTTGAATTGACAATTTGTTGGCACTACTGGGCACTTAATGAAAACTTAATTAAACACCATCTTAAATTTTTTTGATAAATCACATTTTATTAAAAAGTCATAAAGTCTTACACAACTAAATACTTGAATGGTAAGCATTAGCCAAAGTAAACCATGAATGCAATATTATCAAAATAGCGTAATTTTTATTGAAAAGATATGCTGAAGTACAGTATGTTACATTGTAACAACAAATTGAGAAATCATGCTTCCTTCGTATAATATCCTATCATGATTGTGTGATAACAAAGAAAAGATCGGGCATGCGTGATAATTTCTTTTGACATAATGCCTATTAATGTCACTTGCAAGATGACTGTCCAATGGTCAGAATGTCTAGTGGTCAGAGTGTCCAGTGCTTAGGGTCTGTAAAGTGGTCAGTGTGTCAAGTGGTGCTACAGCATACAGCAGTCAGGGTAGGGTGTCCACTGGTCAAGTTGTCCACTGGTCTGTGTCCAGCAAGCAGCCAGAATGTCCAATGGTCAAACTATATCCAATAGTCAGTGTGTCTACTGGTCAGGGCGTTCAGTGGTCATGATTTGCAGTGATGTACACTGTGGACAGTGTTTGAAACAGTCACTTAGAGTTGTGAGTAATCTAGTAAGGCTACCCCCATCACTCAACCAAACAACAACAAGTGTGTCTTCTTGGCCCCTGTCTCCTGCCTACTGATGTGCCTAGTTACTGTTGTTATTATGCCCCTGGTGCCAGTTGCCTCCACAACCACTGCCTGTGTGTCATAGCCTGTAGGACAATCATTCATGTTCCCAGCTCACTGCTGCACAAGAAGTATTGATTTCTACCCAGCCAGCCTGCATCTACAACAACCAACCCAGTGCACTGACACTGGCAGGGCAAACTGAATCCCATTGTCTCCACACACTGCCAGATTACAATACACTGACAGTCGCTCAACCCTGACAATGTTTACCTTCACACACCCTGTACCTGACAGCATACATTACACCAACACCTGTCATTACTGATGTCACAACTACCAGACATATGTCACTCACCTCCTGTAAGGTCCTGGCCACCATGGGGATGGTCTCACAAATGTCCCATGGTGGATTTTGCCCCAGTGTAATTTGACAGATCCGTGGAGTAACCCACAATACTGACTGACGGAGCAGAGCCACTGTCCACCTCTGCTGCTGCTGCTGCTGCTGCTGCTGTCAGACAATGACTCACCACTGCCAAGCACAGCAAGCTGATGCTGGCTCAGTGCATGCTGACTGATGCAGCTCATATGTTGGCAACCCCCACTGCACATGCTCAAAACACACTTCCTGTGCTGTCTTAATTCATTCATTACTCCGTGCACTGACAGCCAGGTGGAGACTGGTCACTGTTTTATTTCTCTGTGCACTGATAGCCAGGTGGAGACTGGTCACTGTTTTATTTCTCTGTGCACTGACAGCCAGGTGGAGACTGGTCACTGTTTTATTTCTCTGTGCACTGACAGCCAGGTGGAGACTGGTCACTGTTTTATTTCTCTGTGCACTGACAGCCAGGTGGAGACTGGTCACTGTTTTATTTCTCTGTGCACTGACAGCCAGGTGGAGACTGGTCACTGTTTTATTTCTCTGTGCACTGACAGCCAGGTGGAGACTGGTCACTGTTTTATTTCTCTGTGCACTGACAGCCAGGTGGAGACTGGTCCCTAGTTTATTTCTCTGTGCACTGACAGCCAGGTGGAGACTGGTCACTGTTTTATTTCTCTGTGCACTGACAGCCAGGTGGAGACTGGTCACTGTTTTATTTCTCTGTGCACTGACAGCCAGGTGGAGACTGGTCACTGTTTTATTTCTCTGTGCACTGACAGCCAGGTGGAGACTGGTCACTGTTTATTTCTCTGTGCACTGACAGCCAGGTGGAGACTGGTCACTAGTTTATTTCTCTGTGCACTGACAGCCAGGTGGAGACTGGTCACTAGTTTATTTCTCTGTGCACTGACAGCCAGGTGGAGACTGGTCACTAGTTTATTTCTCTGTGCACTGACAGCCAGGTGGAGACTGGTCACTGTTTATTTCTCTGTGCACTGACAGCCAGGTGGAGACTGGTCACTGTTTTATTTCTCTGTGCACTGACAGCCAGGTGGAGACTGGTCACTGTTTATTTCTCTGTGCACTGACAGCCAGGTGGAGACTGGTCACTAGTTTATTTCTCTGTGCACTGACAGCCAGGTGGAGACTGGTCACTAGTTTATTTCTCTGTGCACTGACAGCCAGGTGGAGACTGGTCACTGTTTATTTCTCTGTGCACTGACAGCCAGGTGGAGACTGGTCACTGTTTTATTTCTCTGTGCACTGACAGCCAGGTGGAGACTGGTCACTAGTTTATTTCTCTGTGCACTGACAGCCAGGTGGAGACTGGTCACTAGTTTATTTCTCTGTGCACTGACAGCCAGGTGGAGACTGGTCACTAGTTTATTTCTCTGAGCACTGACAGCCAGGTGGAGGCTGGTCCCTAGTTTATTTCTCTGTGCACTGACAGCCAGGTGGAGACTGGTCACTGTTTTATTTCTCTGTGCACTGATAGCCAGGTGGAGACTGGTCACTGTTGTATTTCTCTGTGCACTGACAGCCAGGTGGAGACTGGTCACTGTTTTATTTCTCTGTGCACCGACAGCCAGGTGGAGACTGGTCACTGTTTTATTTCTCTGTGCACTGACAGCCAGGTGGAGACTGGTCACTGTTGTTATTTCTCTGTGCACTAACAGCCAGGTGGAGACTGGTCACTGTTTTATTTCTCTGTGCACTGACAGCCAGGTGGAGACTGGTCACTGTTTTATTTCTCTGTGCACTGATAGCCAGGTGGAGACTGGTCACTGTTTTATTTCTCTGTGCACTGACAGCCAGGTGGAGACTGGTCACTGTTTTATTTCTCTGTGCACCGACTGCCAGGTGAAGACTGGTCACTGTTTTATTTCTCTGTGCACTGACAGCCAGGTGGAGACTGGTCACTGTTTTATTTCTCTGTGCACTGACAGCCAGGTGGAGACTGGTCACTGTTTTATTTCTCTGTGCACTGACAGCCAGGTGGAGACTGGTCACTGTTTTATTTCTCTGTGCACTGACAGCCAGGTGGAGACTGGTCACTGTTTTTTTCTCTGTGCACTGACAGCCAGGTGGAGACTGGTCACTGTTTTATTTCTCTGTGCACTGAAGCCAGGTGGAGACTGGTCACTGTTTTATTTCTCTGTGCACTGACAGCCAGGTGGAGCTGGTCACTGTTTTATTTCTCTGTGCACTGAAGCCAGGTGGAGACTGGTCACTGTTTATTTCTCTGTGCACTGAAGCCAGGTGGAGCTGGTCACTGTTTATTTCTCTGTGCACGACGCCAGGTGAGACTGGTCACTGTTTATTTCTCTGTGCACTGACAGCCAGGTGGAGACTGGTCCTGTTTATTTCTCTGTGCATGAAGCCAGGTGGAGACTGGTCAGTTTATTTCTCTGTGCACTGAACGGGAGGTGGACTGTTTATTTTTTCCGGCAGTGAGCGGTACTGTTATTTTTTCCTGGTGACTGACGTATTCCGTGAGACAGCCAGTGTTATTTTTATTCCTGACACGGTGAAGACTGTCATGTTTATTTCTCTGTGCACTGACAGCCAGGTGGAGACTGGTCACTGTTTATTTCTCTGTGCACTGACAGCCAGGTGGAGACTGTCACTGTTTTATTTCTCTGTGCACTGACACCAGGTGGAGACTGTTCAGTTTTATTTCTCTGTGACTGACAGCCAGGTGGAGACTGGTCATTTATTTCTCTGTGCACTGAAGCCAGGTGGAGACTGGTCACTGTTTATTTCTCTGTGCACTGACAGGGAGGTGGACTGTTTATTTTTTCCTGGCAGTGGAGCTGGTCTAGATTCTTGTCACTGGCAGTGACTGTCACTGATTCCGTGGAACGGTGACTGGTATTTTTTTCTCTGACTAGCCAGGTGGAGCTGGTCACTGTTTTATTTCTCTGTGCACTGACAGCCAGGTGGAGACTGGTCACTGTTTTATTTCTCTGTGCACTGACAGCCAGGTGGAGCTGGTCACTGTTTTTTTTTTTTTTTTTTTTTTTTTTTTTTTTTTTTTTTTTTTTTTTTTTTTTTTTTTTTTTTTTTTTTTTTTTTTTTTTTTTTTTTTTTTTTTTTTTTTTTTTTTTTTTTTTTTTTTTTTTTTTTTTTTTTTTTTTTTTTTTTTTTTTTTTTTTTTTTTTTTTTTTTTTTTTTTTTTTTTTTTTTTTTTTTTTTTTTTTTTTTTTTTTTTTTTTTTTTTTTTTTTTTTTTTTTTTTTTTTTTTTTTTTTTTTTTTTTTTTTTTTTTTATTTCTCTGTGCACTGACAGCCAGGTGGAGACTGGTCACTGTTTTATTTCTCTGTGCACTGACAGCCAGGTGGAGACTGTTCACTGTTTTATTTCTCTGTGCACTGACAGCCAGGTGGAGACTGGTCACTGTTTTATTTCTCTGTGCACTGACAGCCAGGTGGAGACTGGTCACTGTTTTATTTCTCTGTGCACTGACAGCCAGGTGAAGACTGTTCACTGTTTTATTTCTCTGTGCACTGACAGCCAGGTGGAGACTGGTCACTGTTTTATTTCTCTGTGCACTGACAGCCAGGTGGAGACTGGTCACTAGTTTATTTCTCTGTGCACTGATAGCCAGGTGGAGACTGGTCACTGTTTTATTTCTCTGTGCACTGACAGCCAGGTGGAGATGGGTCACTAGTTTATTTCTCTGTGCACTGATAGCCAGGTGGAGACTGGTCACTGTTTTATTTCTCTGTGCACTGACAGCCAGGTGGAGATGGGTCACTAGTTTATTTCTCTGTGCACTGATAGCCAGGTGGAGACTGGTCACTGTTTTATTTCTCTGTGCACTGACAGCCAGGTGGAGATGGGTCACTAGTTTATTTCTCTGTGCACTGATAGCCAGGTGGAGACTGGTCACTGTTTTATTTCTCTGTGCACTGACAGCCAGGTGGAGATGGGTCACTAGTTTATTTCTCTGTGCACTGATAGCCAGGTGGAGACTGGTCACTGTTTTATTTCTCTGTGCACTGACAGCCAGGTGGAGATGGGTCACTAGTTTATTTCTCTGTGCACTGACAGCCAGGTGGAGACTGGTCAATATTTTATTTCTCCAGTTACTGTAGATAAAACAATTTATACTATGCTTTTAAGATGATAGCAACCATTTCTTGCTCTTTGATTAATTTTGCTTGAATACGACTGCTGCCATACTTGAGGGTTACTATTGCTGATGCTGTGCACAATGGTGAACTACCAGCATGTATGTATATATTGTGTCAGTCTTAGCTTCAACTAGAGATGGGTCCATCCATCTTTTACACAAGTAAAATTTATTTTTGATGGGTAAAAATGTCAGTGGACCAGTGAAAATATAAGATGAATTGTGCATCAAAACATGTATGTCCACCAGGACAGTTTGGGTTGGCAAAATTGTATCCGATACATGGTTATTGTGTCACTGAAGGTAAGATATTGTGAATTAAAAAATGGGCCAAGAGGTCCTTAAATCCTTTGGACTATATTGTGACTTTGGTGAATCATAGTGGAATGACAACATGGAGTGTAAATACAAAATTAGATAAAATATTACATGTTGTACTACATTTTCTAGCAAAAATATGATGCACCATTAAAAAATGACATTTTGGGTGGCACTGAGATGCCTTCAGAAGGATTCGATTGAATGCAGATTCCTTGTGGGGCACTACAATGGAAAATGTCTGTGCAAAATTAGAAAAACTTATTGTGCATTTAAGCTCAATATAGCAATATGCATATACTCTACTCTGGCTATCTGTGGACACATGCTTCGTGAACACCAAACATCTGTCACTTTCACAGATACACTGAACTTGTATGTAACTTTGCAAAACAAAAATATCTGCAGATGTTACTACCATGTTATCAACAATGTTATTACTATTAATAATACTATTCTTAGTTATGATAATTATTAGAACAAAAACATCCATTCAGCTAATCTACCCAATTAACATTCAGGTTACCCTCTACACTGGACATTGATAGTATTACAGTGGAAACTGCTGACAACTTTTCAGTGTAACATGGATATAATGTGTTGCTTATACAAGTATCAGCTTATTCAGCTAGCAACTAATGACATATACACAAACCTATTCACAAGCTGTTGAATATAAAAATTCACCAATAAGCAAGTGATTCTGGGCAGGACCAATCAAATGTGAACATTGAGCTTTTGTCCAACACCTAGGTGCCCTATCAATTAAACATTTCTTGTATATTACATCTTTACCCAAAGTTATGTCTGTGCAAATTTTGAGAAAAAGTAAGTTCAGTTTCTGGAAAAAAGGCATACAAAAAAGTAAAACAAATTGAGCCCTTATAGGCCCTAGGGTACCTTTCAAATGATCCAATCAAACATAATTTTTGTTGTGCATAGTGGCAGTGCCCTAATAAATGTCTATGCCAAATTAGAAAAGCAGACCCAGAACAGTTTCTGAGATAAGGGAGCTAACGGTGGACAGTGCATGGCGGACACAGAGTGATGGACCTTCGGACTAAAAATGAAGACATGGTAATAACATGGAGGATATTCATGTTAAGAGACAAGTCACAAGACAGTCATGGGGAGAGACAAGGAGAGAGAGGGAGAGGGTAAAGAGGTAGGGAGAGAGAGAGAAAGAAGGAGGGAAGGGAAAGAGAGAGATATGGAGGGAGGGAAGGAGGGAGGGGAAAGAGAGAGAGAGAGAGATAGAGAAGAGAGAGTATGTTGTGATGTAATAAGATCCAGGGCAAACTTTGCCTAACCTGGCCCAATCTCCAGTCTGGCCACCTCACTGCAGATAAGACCACTACAGCTGTACTAGATACAGATAAGACAGACTCAGGTTTCTTAACCCTACCCCTTGTTGCAGTCAAAGCAGAGTCAACAATAGAACAGCTAATCTACATGACAACATCAAAGTGGTGGACTACATGGTAACAAGTGGAAGTTACTCACAGCCAGTTACTATCTAACTGATACTTATTCTTCATTACGAAAATCTTTTTTACTGGCACACATATTTACACATTTCATGCAACTTTGGAATACCGAAAGTTGAAATGTAATTTATCCACTTAAAAAACAGACTGTGATCATAGTAAGTGTCATTAATTAGTACCTTTAAGGATCATGTATACATAGCTTAGTAATGCACTTGTAAGTTATGGCAAGAACATTGGTGTTTTATGTTTTTTAATTGAATTTAATTGATTGAACAAACAACAAAACGTGTTATATACAAGGTGAATTTGTAAGTAACACATAAAATATGAATCTAAACACAGCATCTAGTTGCTGTGCATACATAAACACTATACCATGACCATAACATAAACACAATAAATGCAAATAAACAGGAATTTGTACTTGATTTCTGGAAGTTAATGTCAAGCCCTTTGATGGAATTAACAAACTTCTATAAAGACTGGTGTATCAAATATAGAAACAAAAGTAGTTACCCGGTATACCTTATAACTAGACTTGTGATAGTGACATTCTGGTGGCTCCTGATTCTATACAATGCCACCTACTGCCGGCTACTGGTCCCTACTCTTATCAAGAGTCCTTGTCAATATGGTAGTAATATCCCTATATATGCAATATTGTCCCTGTATCACTATCCACCACACTTGAAGATGCAAGGCTTAAGATCTACCTGCAAGTCTCTGTGTATGACTTATTAAATAAGAATATAACATGACTTTGATGCAGATACATCAACATCCCCAATATATATTTTTCATTGTTTATATTAATCCACCCTGATGCTCAAATCTGAAAGCAGTGTTTTCCTGGAACAGTCGGTTTACATATGGCAACTGTATCTTATTAGTTCAAAAGATGGGCACTTATTTTGAATTCAGACCTACCTAGAAGTTGCCGTTGTAACTGTATATTTGCCTACATTGGATGCCTCACACTAATTGTAACTATAACCATAGTCATTCAGCAGTCCCTGGCCCAAGTAAATTTATGTTTTACAAATATTGCGTTTTGAAACCCAAATAACACTCCGGCTTCCCAGAGATGCCGAGATGGTGTCTGAGTGAACAGGCCTGTCAGGGTAGTCAAGTGTAAAGCGCTTTGAACGGTCCTGAAGACTGGATACTGCGCTATATAAGAACTTGCCTTTTACTTTGTCACAACATCTTTTCAGCCTCAAAATTCCACTAAGTCTAAGGGGCTTTGTTTATAAATATGCATGGGATGACATTGAATTAATTAAATGAAGTATCAAATGTTAGCAAAGATATGGTTATAACGTCAACACTGAGGTGGGACCAGATTCTGCACAAGTACCAACACTTTTTCTTACAATTTATTTGCACTTCACTTGTCTTGAAAATTAAGTTGAGATTTTACACAAATATTTGCAAAGGGAATTTAAAAAAAATAGATATATTTTTAACTTTTGCAAATGTTTCTTCAGATTTTTATTAAAAGGAAATTTATATTAGAGTAAGTTATAGCACTCGTCGACAATCCCAGTATATGATGTAATACCACAATAAGGTGCTCGTCTGCCATTAACCGACCAAAGAATACCCTATAAAAGCAGCATTATGCAGGTTGTCTATATTTCTGTGAGCACATATGTGTATATATATATATATATATATATATATATTATGTAGTGTGGAGTGATTAGAAATTATGTTTTTGTGCAGCGTGGCACCAGAGCTGTCAAATTATGACAGCTGTCAGTCTGTGCATTTCTGCGTATTAATACAGTTGTCATTTTGTTTGGTGATGTAATCAGGGGCAATCCGTGGGTGGTTCAAGCAGAAATGGAGAGGTGTAAGGTTTGAAAAAAGTTTGTGGGAGCCTGACTCTGAGTATGAAGTTCACGAATTTTTCACAGAATCTGTCTATGGAGGGTAAATATGCTGTGAAATGGTCAATAACAGAGCTCATCAAGATTAGTAGGAAATGAAGGAAACGTTATAATGATCGCCTATGGAAAATGCAAATGTAGTCTGACTCCATATAATATCGCCTTATCGGGGCCTTGCCAAATATTTATCGTCTGCAGCGACGGTCATTGATTGCTGAAAGCCACATATTATCACCCATTACGATATCGGTTATCCTACAAACTATCTCGTTTACACAACGAAATATTTACACGTACCTTGCACATCATTGGCACACATCAGTTGGGCCAGTTGGGAAATATACTGTCATTAAAAAACGGATGAGGCAAACATGTCTAAGCTGATACATGGTAATTTAGATCACAGAAATACCATTGTTTTGACTTGACAGCTCCTACTGCGCAAGGCGCATGCTCAAGTACCTGGATGAATGCCCATTTCCCACGACGTGGCGCCACTGTTTGGCGTCCGTTCTTTTGTACACGAAGCAAGATTTAACATTAACAAGATTGCCGTCTGCAGTTATAAGCAGAGCTACACGCTCCAGACGGCGTGCATCAAGGAATCCTGTTCCAGTCATTTATATTTTATTGTCCACCGAGAGAATGAGTACATTCTCATATCCAACCTGCCCTGCTCTTTGACTAATGCTGCGTGCAGCATGGTGTCCTGTCTCGGCTCTGCTTCTGAAGTTCTGGTTATATTAGCTGTTAACTTTCAGTTTGTGGACACTGTTTCTATCAACATCCTCATAATTAACGTTTGAATAATCTTACGAATTTCTATTTGATCACCTCTTGCTCTCCTAGTCTCCGATGTTGTCAACCGACATTCTAATAGACGAACATAATATGATTTAAACAACTGGGTAAAAGAAAAGATCAAAGACTTTTTAATTAAGTTAGACAAGGCTTAGGCAAAGGTCACAGACTTGATTGAACAAGTCAAAAGTGGACATGGGCAGGGCACCTCAGCAGAATACAAGATAACCTATGGACATTGCGTATGACCACATGGAAGACCTATATGGAGGGAAACAACCAAGACTGGTGAGATGATGGAGAGACAGACTAGATGGCTACCGGAAGGGTAGAATGGTACCATCTCGCAGAGGATAGCCAGATGTAGAAACAGCATGCCGAGGTATTCGCCTAACCACGGTTGCACAATGATGATGAATGCATTTATGCAATAGCTCACATTAGTCAAAGTTTCCCATGTGGGGACAATGCTGGTGGCCATGGGTGGTTTTCATAGGCAAAATAATCATTATACTAGTGTGGTGTTATGGACTTGTGTAGCAATGAACAGCTGCTTGAAGAAATTTCAAGTCACTTTTCATTTGTTAAAAGTATTGTTTCGCCTTCGAATTCGTCGTGAGAGCACTTGAATAAGGATAGTTGGGTTTTCTTGATAGCCTTGTGGATAGAGGTCTTCGTTTCAACAAGCACATCCTTAGGCCGTTTTTAATACAGCTCTTTCACCAAACTTTTCATTGAGTGCAGTACTGTACTTGCATCACCATTGCATTTATGCAACCAAGATGACATCGCACCCGTTTCTTAAAAGTTTCCTGGATTGCATATGATTCAGAGTTTGTTGGTTGGGAGTGCAATACATTTCCTCAAACTCGGTCAATCAATGTTCGTATGGCAGCCATATTGAAATCCAGTTTAATCGACACTTGAGGGTATTCTCATAACATAAGTGGATTCCCAGATCATCTTTAGCTCTAGCAAAATGACAATATTATATATTTTTAACAAGACTGAATAAGAATACTAAAGATAACATTTCAGATGGCAAGTAGCTTGTAATAACTGTAACAACTTCATTTAAAATATGTAGTTTTCATGTTTAAAATATTAAATCAAACATTAGATAATTTGTTCCAGTCACTTACCATCCTCACAAAGAATGAATACCTTCTCATATCCCCCCTAGAACTCCTGAACTAGTTTGTCTCCTCTTGCTACTGTCTTCTTAAATGTATGTTCAGCCAATTTAGTTGGAAGCAATATTTCTGTCATTGTGACAACTATTCAATATTTCCAAACACTTCTATATTTGGTTGCCTCTAAGGCACCTATTATCTGTAAAAACAAAACATGTCAGTCGTGTCAAAGTTCAACAATTTATTCAACAGTCTAAACCAAATGACTGGTGCTTACAATAAATATGTGTAAATGTAATAAATAAGTAACCATATTAAATATCCAATATTAATTAGATGCAGAGTGAACATAAAATTGTGATTTCATAGAATAAAGAAATGGTCATATCACAGATCGTTTCTGGTTATATCACATTAGATGACAAGTTGAGAACCCCATAAATAAAGCACAAACTCTATTTATATAGCCTTACTGACAAGTCCATAATTATAAATGGCAATGATGTGAGAGGAATTTTTCATGAAAGGAAAATGTATTAATATGCCCATAATAACAAACCTCAAAGGCTACATGTAACCATGCATGTTTACTATTCAGGTAATAGACCTTGAATGGCCAAATGCTGCCCATTGCACATTTCGTTGAGTGGCAAACCTCAATGGAGGTGGCATAATCAATTGCATACTTTTAGAACTTCTGTCACTGGATTCTTTCATGTATCTGCTGCTTGTTAGAGTATTTGCATATGGCTTTGTATCAGAAATGTTTTAATGACCACTATTTAAAAATATCAACTGACTCACAGTTCGTAGATATATGTAACATTTCATACAACATCCGGACGAGGCATATTATGTAATAGAAAGCACAACTTCCAAGCTAAGAAATAAAGTACAAAAAAGTTATATGCAAAAAAATTGATGCACCCAGAACTTGATGATTTTATCCAGACATCATAAATATATACAAGGTTGACTTAAACAAACAGAAATTTAATTGGACTCTTGCGAAAAATGACTTCACAGATAAATCGATTAAGGACTGCAACACAACACTATTGCCTCTAATGTAATGTATTTCATTGGTTCTTTGCACATGGTCAAAATATGGCCATCTGTGCCATATATATATATATATATATATATATATATATAATGCAAGTCCTATGTTAATTCAGTTGTTTATTTTTTTGGTGTTTCTGCTTTGACGTTGCTGGTGCCTGTGCGGTTCTGCTGGGCCCAAGCCTTCTGTCTCTGTCTCTCATCGTCTCTCTCCCTGGCTGCCTCCTGCAACAACCACACCACATCTGTCTTAGACACAACAGAAGGGTCTCCTTGGTACGGTCCACCAGGAGCCAACACTAGACATACATGAGGTGAGCGAAAGAATACAGCACTGTAGATGAATAGGTAAGACTTGCCTCTTGCTTTGTCTTGTTGACGAGGTACGACACCTGATCAACAAGTGTCTCGAGACGAATTTCGTTCTCATCTAGTTCCTGCTGCAGACTGAGGGCACGGTTGAGGGGGAAGAAGTCATAGTTCTTCTTTGTCAGCTGCACACAAACTCACCATCACTCAGATATGGCACACAAACTCACCATCAGAGAATGCAGACAAAAACTCATCATTAGACACTGCATATAAACTCACCATCAAACACTGCACACAAACCACCAGACACTGCACACAAACTCACCAGCAGACACTGCACACAAACTTACCAGCAGACATTGCACACAAACTCACCATCAGACAATGCACACAAACTCGCCACCAGACACTGCATACAGACTCACCATCAGACACTGCACACAAACTCACCATCAGACATTGCACACAAACTCACCATCAGAGGGAGGGAGGGAGGGAGGGAGGGAGGGAGGGAGGGAGGGAGGGAGGGAGGGAGGGAGGGAGGGAGGGAGGGAGGGAGGAGGGAGGAGGAGAGAGGAGAGGGGGGAGGAGGGAGGAGGGAGGAGGAGAGGGGGAGGAGGAGGAGGGAGGGAGGGGGAGAAGAAGAGAGAGAGACATAGTAGATATTTCTTCAGGCGACATGTAAGTCAGCATGAGTACGTACAAGTCGGCTGATGTAGAGCTCTAGGGCTGTGTAGTCGTTGGTGCGAGTCTCATTGAGGTGGATGAAGAAGAAGACGTAGGCCCACTGGTTGTGTTCCTCCTTCACGTGATGCTCAAAGCCCTGAAACAGATGTGCATATGACAGACTGACTTTTTAGACTCGACTATTAGCAACATACTGTGCAGTAGTCCCTCTCTTCAGCGGACACTCCTGTATCCAAGCAAAAGTGTCTCTATATTGCAGGTGTCCCCTCATCGGAGAGACAGAATTTTTGAGTCGCTGTTTTTTGCTCTATACGCTAAATGTGCGCACCATTTATCACAGAAATTTTTAACCATTCCCATTGTCCGATGTCACAGAAAAACACGCAAGACAATAGCCAGTCAGAAATAAAACAAATTATCCACACCCAGTTGGGTAAATTAGATAGAATTTATTTGTGTTTGGTTCATTGAAAACGGGGAGATTTGCTGCTCTGTCCACCGCCATTTTGTAAATAAAACATTTCTACCGATTTTTGTTTAATTAATGCTTGATGTCCGCCTTAGCGGGGAATGAAAAACAAAATATCTTGTCCGCTGTCCGCGTCCACCAGGTGTCCCCTCATCAGAGGGACATTAACATGATAGAACAGTTTGTACATTGAGATAGTGTCCTGACATAGCAGGTGTCCACTCGTCAGAGGGTCCGGTGAAGGGAGGGACTACTGTATTAACATTTCTTACAGACATAAAATGTTGAAAGCACTAATTGATATGAATCAACAATAAAACTATACACGTATGTGAGACATATATGCTGAAGTGTTGGTGCGCATAATAAGTGATCATTTTTGTTTTGCAAATGAATGATAAAGTATTTTTGTACTGTGTTAAAGTTAAACATCCAAGTGGCGTTTGTGTTAGAGGCTGTACACAATAAAGAAGTCGCATACCTTGCTGTGTTAGAGGCTGTACACAATAAAGAGGTCACTTACCTTGCCGTATTAGAGGCTGTACACAATAAAGAGATCACTTACCTTGCCTTGGTAGAGGCTGTACACAATAAAGATGTCACTTACCGTGCCGTGTTAGAGGCTGTACACAATAAAGAGGTAACTTACCTTGCCATGTTAGAGGCTGTACACAATAAAGAGGTCACTTACCTTGCCGTGTTACAGGCTGTACACAATAAAGAGGTCACTTACCTGGTACTTTGCCGTATTAGAGGCTGTACACAATAAAGAGGTCACTTACCTTGCCGTGTTACAGGCTGTACACAATAAAGAGGTCACTTACCTTGCCATGTTAGAGGATGTACACAATAAAGAGGTCACTTACCTTGCCGTGTTATAGGCTGTACACAGTAAATAGGTCACTTACCTTGCCGTGTTAGAGGCTGTACACAATAAAGAGGTAACTTACTGTGCCGTGTTAGAGGCTGTACACAATAAAGAGGTCTCTTACCTTGCCATGTTAGAGGCTGTACACAATAAAGAGGTCACTTGCCTTGCCATGTTATAGGCTGTACACAATAAAGAGGTCTCTTACCTTGGCGTGTTAGAGGCTGTACACAATAAAGGTCACTTACCTTGCCGTGTTAGAGGCTGTACACAATAAAGAGGTCACTTACCTTGCCGTGTTATATGCTGTACACAATAAAGAGGTCACTTACCTTGCCGTGTTAGAGGCTGTATGCAATAAAGAGGTCACTTACCTTGCCGTGTTAGAGGTTGTACACAATAAAGAGGTCACTTACCTTGCCGTGATGTTCAAAGTCGTAGCTGCTGCGACTACAGATGAAGCACGTTCTGTGCATGTCAATCTCCACTTGCAGCTGCAAACATAACAAAATCCAGAGGTGAAATAGCTCCATGATATCGTCAGACAGGTTTTATATACAATCATGATTTACACCATACCTCATATGACAAAATAAAACACAAAAATGAGTGACACAGAAAGAACACTGCATGATTTTATAATCGTTATGAATGACTTTCTGTGTCAGTTCAGGGTGTGTCATTGAATTACTCTAATTGTCCCCAAGTTCAGAGAAGGTGTCGGTGAACTAACCTTGTTGTCCCTGAGTTCAGAGAATGTGTTACTGAACTAACCTTGTTGTCCCTGAGTTCAGAGAATGTGTTACTGAACTAACCTTGTTGTCCCTGAGTTCAGAGAATGTGTTACTGAACTAACCTTGTTGTCCCTGAGTTCAGATAATGTATTACTGAACTAATCTTGTCACAGTGTTCAGAGAATGTGTTCCTGAACTAACCTTTTGTCCCGGGGTTCAGATAATGTTAATGAACTAATCTTGTCGCAGTGTTCAGAGAATATGTTTTACTGAACTAATCTTGTTGTCTCTGTGTTCAGAGAATGTGTCACTAAACTAACCTTGTCCCTGTTTTCAGAGAATATGTCACTGAACTAACCTTGTATCTGTGTTCAGAGGTGTCACTGAATTAACCTTGTTGTCCTCGAATTTAGAGGTATCACTGAACTAACCTTGTTGTCCCTGAGTTTAGAGGTGTCACTGAACTAACCTTGTTGTCCCTGAGTTTAGGGGTCACTGAACTAACCTTATTGTCTCTGAGTTCAGAGAAGGTGTCGACGATGATGCCAAAGATGATGTTGAGACCGATGGTGGTGATGATGATGAAGAAGGTCACATCAAAGACGGCCTTGTGCAGGTGGTAGGTGAAAGGCTTACCTTCCGGCACCGCGAGAAACTAACAAATACATGTACACATATGTAGCATTACAATACATATATTTAGACAATACTCAATTATCTATCAATCATGATAGAGAATACAGTGTAAATGTATACTAAAACACCTACAAAGTATAATTTAATATAATAATTATATATAATTTAAAGAGAAAATATACAATAAAACACACATACCATAAATAATTTATATTAAAAAGTGAACATAATAAAAAACTACTGTTAAATTATCTTCAAGCATATAATGCATATAAAGTAAGCATAATTGTAAACATTAATATTTGTTAGTTAAAAACAATGTATTTATTTAGTAGTATGTCATGTAGAAAATTTACAAACATCTAGTAGCTTTTAACTGTAAAAATATCTTAAAGATGACAGCAGTCAATAGCATGTGTAATTAACAAAGAATTATACCTGGTATATGACAAGCATTATATGTCACCCATATGTGTGACTGGCATGTGTCAGCATGTATTTTACATAAACATGTTACAAGAATATCATTGGTCACCAGTATATGTCACCAGTATAGAACCTGTAAAGATGGCCTCTAATCAGCTCAGAAAACCAAATTTCAACATCTGTAAACTATCATAACAAATTGAACAAAGCATGCAGTTACTGTGTTTCATGCAGATATGTGTGTTAAGAGTGCAATGCAGTGTAACATAGGTAGGGAACATATCATTACATATGTGATGTTTGTCACACATATTTGTGTTTACTATTCAACCCCACTTCTCATTTCTTTATAATGCAATAATCAATACAACTCCATCAACATTCACACATAAACAAAAGAAAGTGCAAGAACATTGTCAAATAAAAACAACTTTGTACAGTAAATATAATAGTAAAGTTAGAAATCATCACTGTTTATACATACATTTACATATAAGAATGTGTATGTAAGTTTAGTTCACATTTCAAATGTAAATGACAAGATGAAGCTTAATGTTTCAAAATTAACTGTATTTAAATTGTATATAATGAATGAACTTTATTCTACTCACCGACAAAAGTATATCTTCCTCGGTAGTGTAAAAACCTTGTTACAAAATCATCTCAAATTTCAAATTTTTTGAAGCCTGTCTACCGGTGTTACTGAGAAGATAGCATTTCCATTACTACTGCAAACAATTTGGTAGATCTTTGTTAAATATGGCTCACAGCATATAACAAAGAGAACTGAGGCAGTCACTGTAGTTAACAATACCCACCTCTTCCTACAGTGATGCATTGAAAAAACACAACATTCATAATTGCTCATTACCAAGTAAAAATATTATATCTTATGACTTCCACACTAAGCATGTGTAACTGTGTCTAATTCTCACAACGCATTACACTTCTTTGCAAAACTGCTGAATAAAACTCACCAACTTTTTTGTAATCCATTCCAATGTTTCAAATTTATATGATATAAACATTTACCATAGTCTGTACTTACAAAATAGTTATATAATTACAATGATGCTGGTACTGACATTGCACTATACAATGTAAAAATGAAAAAGTTTATACCAACCCCCAACAAATGCTGATATCATAGAAGCATTGCCATCCATCACCCCATGCTCCCATAATATGCTTTTAAAGAATATATTTTAATATATAAGCATTATACTTAAAATAATGTATACATAGAACATGTTAAACAGTGTTATCATGTCTGATAATGTTACTATATGTTTTATTATTTAATCAGTATACCCAGACTTGTTATTATACCGTTTATCTATTTAGAATTACCATGCATGTACACACCCATGAACAGAACAGCTGCCCTGGATTTGATGGTATCAAAATAAAGTATTATTATTAGAGGTACAGTGTATACCCCTCCACCCTCACCCAATAGTTACATAAGAGAAGTGTACCCCCCACCTGAACCCATGCACATACCATAGAAGTACACCCCTTACCCAACCCCATGCTCCCATCAGCCCACCGGATGTATACCCCTCCACCCTGCCCCATGCTCACATCATAGAGGCCATCAATGAGTCCTTTGCGCAGTGACGTCACCATGCACTGGTAGAATGTGTCACAGAAGTGGCCGGTCTTAGGGTCAAATATATCGCGGTGGATGGCAAAAGCAACAAGAGTGAAGATGTAGATGAGGATGAGACCGTAGATGAAGACCCACAAGAGGGCGCGACCTGCAATGTGGAGGGTTAATAACAGATGTCACCTCAGTCAGAGGGTGGTTAGAACTAGTGCAAATATCACACCTCAGTCAGAGGGTGGTTAGAACTAGTGCAAATATCACACCTCAGTCAGAGGGTGGTTAGAACTAGAGCAAATATCACACCTCAGTCAGAGGGTGGTTAGAACTAGAGCAAATATCACACCTCAGTCAGAGGGTGGTTAGAACTAGAGCAAATATCACACCTCAGTCAGAAGGTGGTTAGAACTAGTGCAAATATCACACCTCAGTCAGAGGGTGGTTAGAACTAGAGCAAATATCACACCTCAGTCAGAGGGTGGTTAGAACTAGTGCAAATATCACACCTCAGTCAGAGGGTGGTTAGAACTAGTGCAAATATCACACCTCAGTCAGAGGGTGGTTAGAACTAGAGCAAATGTCACACCTCAGTCAGAGGGTGGTTAGAACTAGAGCATATATTTTAATATCACACCTCAGTCAGAGGGTGGTTAGAACTAGAGCAAATATCACACCTCAGTCAGAGGGTGGTTAGAACTAGAGCAAATATCACACCTCAGTCAGAGGGTGGTTAGAACTAGAGCAAATATCACACCTCAGTCAGATGGTGGTTAGAACTAGTGCAAATATCATACCTCAGTCAGAGGGTGGTTAGAAACTAGAGCAAATATCACACCTCAGTCAGAGGGTGGTTTGAACTAGAGAAAATATCACACCTCAGTCAGAGGGTGGTTTGCCTAGAGCAAATATCACACCTCAGTCAGAGGGTGGTTAGAACTAGAGCAAATATCACACAGTTGTTAGGCAAATGTTAGCATCTGGCTGCAAGACAATTCATTTATTAATAGATGAATGCATGGAATCTTGTTAGTCAGTAGTTGTCGAACACCCGCTGCTATAAAACCCTAAAAGCAAAAGATTAGTTAGTGTTAGTGGTGTTAGTCAGTCACATGAACTGTGGAAGAGAAAGGGTTAACTTGTTATTAGGGACAGAAGAGCAGACACAAGCACACCACTGCAATACACAAGTAGCACAATAGGATGGTAATTACGTAAGCTGCTTGATGTTTATCATCAACTATGATATAGTCATGAAGCCCAATGGTTGTATTCCAATGTGAAAATGACTACTGTATGAGATGTAATCATCACTGGTGAGATCATCATGGCATCTAGGCTGTTGTTGTCAACTAGGAAACCGCCTCTTTGATTGGTTAGATGGGGATCCACTGCACCCAAAATGCCTCCACCAGAATCCTCGCAGAAAGAACCAACCATGTCTTCTAGCACCTGCTATTACAACCCCCAAACAGTCCTTTTCTTATGATGTAACAGTATAGTGGATATTTTTGTAAAATGATATAGTAAAAAGTTAAGAGCACTGTCATCATCTAGGTACGTTTCTCATACAGTAAACTGAACAATGTGCAGCAGAGAACGACACCAATGACAACCAGTGTTCCGACACAATGGCTATGAGCATGACAACAGAGACATTTCATATAAAACACAACGCACACAACTACCATCACCACAACTACCATCACCGGTACCAGCCCCAGACTTTTGCCTACCTCTATGATACCTTTAATGAACCCGCGATGTATGAAGGTCATGGTGCACTCGTACACAGTGGTACAATACAGACCTTCAGTCGGGTCAAACAGCTCACGATAAAACGCAAACCCGATCAGTGCATAGATGTAAATGACGATGAGGCCATATATGAACACCCACATCAATGAACCACCTGGAAGAGATCACATGATTTCAACATCCAATCAGATTTCATATAACAAAAACCTGCTTTTTTTCGTGGATGAATGAAGTACCTACAAGTTTGGCAGTGGCACCTGCTGATGTGGCTGATCAAAGTAAACAGAAAATATACTAACATCACGGACACAATTCATATATTGAGGAAATATATGTCAATGAAAAGTTAAAAGCACAGAAAGTATCTGTAAAATACATATTCATGGAGATGAAGTTGAAAAGGTGTGTAATACATTATACTGCATAATTTTTTATTAGAATAATGATGCTAGAAAATATGTATTGAAGAAACATCATCATCAGTGCATAACAAAAACAACATCCAGAAACTTGTACAACTGAATTTTGAGAATGAACCATAACCAACATTCCAGTGAATTTTCCAAAATATATACACATTTTTTTATCCCAACAGTGTTTCATGTTTCTTACAGCCCTACTAAAAACTGGCTGGTCTACAATTTATAATGTAAATAACATTGGCTTTGTTATTTTTGGAAATATGAATTGTGATAGTTTAATCCAAAGATAATCAGGCAATAATTCCGGTGCTTGGTCGTGACCTACCATTCTGTGTGATGGCACGGATGGTTCTCTTGAGCAGTTGGTTGAACTCAGCGATGTGCAGCAGATGGAAGGAGAAGAAGTAGCCGTAGAACAACAGCCCGAGGACAGAGAATGCAAAGATCAACTGCAACACAAAGATGACAGACATTTGAATTTGTACACACCGAGACATCAACAAGCAATATCTGGGATATCCTAAGATAACTTACAATCACCACAAACAATTACGATATGTGTGACACCTTCAGTTGATTATGTCACTGTTCTACACTCACCAAGTACCAGACATGTCACTGATCTACACTCACCAAGTACCAGACATGTCACTGATCTACACTCGCCAAGTACCAGACCTGTCACTGTTCTACACTCCCCAAGTACCAGACATGTCACTGTTCTACACTCCCCAAGTACCAGACATGTCACTGTTCTACACTCCCCAAGTACCAGACCTGTCACTGTTCTACACTCACCAAGTACCAGACATGTCACTGTTCTACACTCCCCAAGTACCAGACATGTCACTGTTCTACACTCACCCAAGTACCAGACATGTCACTGTTCTACACTCCCCAAGTACCAGACATGTCACTGTTCTACACTCACCAAGTACCAGACATGTCACTGTTCTACACTCACCAAGTACCAGACATGTCACTGATCTACACTCACCAAGTACCAGACCTGTCACTGTTCTACACTCACCAAGTACCAGACCTGTCACTGTTCTACACTCACCAAGTACCAGACATGTCACTGATCTACACTCACCAAGTACCAGACCTGTCACTGTTCTACACTCACCAAGTACCAGACATGTCACTGTTCTACACTCACCAAGTACCAGACCTGTCACTGTTCTACACTCACCAAGTACCAGACCTGTCACTGTTCTACACTCACAAAGTACCAGACCTGTCACTGTTCTACACTCACCAAGTACCAGACCTGTCACTGTTCTACACTCACCAAGTACCAGACCTGTCACTGTTCTACACTCACCAAGTACCAGACATGTCACTGTTCTACACTCACCAAGTACCAGACCTGTCACTGTTCTACACTCACCAAGTACCAGACATGTCACTGTTCTACACTCACCAAGTACCAGACCTGTCACTGTTCTACACTCACCAAGTACCAGACATGTCACTGTTCTACATTCACCAAGTACCAGACATGTCACTGATCTACATTCACCAAGTACCAGACATGTCACTGTTCTACACTCACCAAGTACCAGACATGTCACTGATCTACATTCACCAAGTACCAGACATGTCACTGTTCTACACTCACCAAGTACCAGACCTGTCACTGTTCTACACTCACCAAGTACCAGACATGTCACTGATCTACACTCGCCAAGTACCAGACATGTCACTGTTCTACACTCGCCAAGTACCAGACTGTCACTGTCACACTCCCATACGACTGCACTGTTCTACACTCACCAAGTACCAGACATGTCACTGTTCTACACTCGCCAAGTACCAGACCTGTCACTGTTCTACACTCACCAAGTACCAGACATGTCACTGTTCTACACTCGCCAAGTACCAGACCTGTCACTGTTCTACACTCACCAAGTACCAGACATGTCACTGATCTACACTCACCAAGTACCAGACATGTCACTGATCTACATTCACCAAGTACCAGACATGTCACTGATCTACACTCGCCAAGTACCAGACATGTCACTGTTCTACACTCACCAAGTACCAGACCTGTCACTGTTCTACACTCACCAAGTACCAGACATGTCACTGTTCTACACTCACCAAGTACCAGACCTGTCACTGTTCTACACTCACCAAGTACCAGACATGTCACTGTTCTACACTCACCAAGTACCAGACCTGTCACTGTTCTACACTCACCAAGTACCAGACATGTCACTGTTCTACATTCACCAAGTACCAGACCTGTCACTGTTCTACACTCACCAAGTACCAGACATGTCACTGTTCTACACTCACCAAGTACCAGACATGTCACTGATCTACATTCACCAAGTACCAGACATGTCACTGTTCTACACTCACCAAGTACCAGACCTGTCACTGTTCTACACTCACCAAGTACCAGACATGTCACTGATCTACACTCACCAAGTACCAGACATGTCACTGATCTACATTCACCAAGTACCAGACATGTCACTGTTCTACACTCACCAAGTACCAGACATGTCACTGTTCTACACTCACCAAGTACCAGACATGTCACTGTTCTACACTCACCAAGTACCAGACATGTCACTGTTCTACACTCACCAAGTACCAGACATGTCACTGTTCTACACTCACCAAGTACCAGACATGTCACTGTTCTACACTCACCAAGTACCAGACATGTCACTGTTCTACACTCACCAAGTACCAGACATGTCACTGTTCTACACTCACCAAGTACCAGACATGTCACTGTTCTACACTCACCAAGTACCAGACATGTCACTGTTCTACACTCACCAAGTACCAGACATGTCACTGTTCTACACTCACCAAGTACCAGACATGTCACTGTTCTACACTCACCAAGTACCAGACATGTCACTGTTCTACACTCACCAAGTACCAGACATGTCACTGTTCTACACTCACCAAGTACCAGACATGTCACTGTTCTACACTCACCAAGTACCAGACATGTCACTGTTCTACACTCACCAAGTACCAGACATGTCACTGTTCTACACTCACCAAGTACCAGACATGTCACTGTTCTACACTCACCAAGTACCAGACATGTCACTGTTCTACACTCACCAAGTACCAGACATGTCACTGATCTACACTCACCAAGTACCAGACATGTCACTGTTCTACACTCACCAAGTACCAGACATGTCACTGTTCTACACTCACCAAGTACCAGACATGTCACTGTTCTACACTCACCAAGTACCAGACATGTCACTGTTCTACACTCACCAAGTACCAGACATGTCACTGTTCTACACTCACCAAGTACCAGACATGTCACTGTTCTACACTCACCAAGTACCAGACATGTCACTGTTCTACACTCACCAAGTACCAGACATGTCACTGTTCTACACTCACCAAGTACCAGACATGTCACTGTTCTACACTCACCAAGTACCAGACATGTCACTGTTCTACACTCACCAAGTACCAGACATGTCACTGTTCTACACTTGCCAAGTACCAGACATGTCACTGTTCTACACTCACCAAGTACCAGACATGTCACTGATCTACACTCACCAAGTACCAGACATGTCACTGTTCTACACTTACCAAGTACCAGACATGTCACTGTTCTACACTCACCAAGTACCAGACATGTCACTGTTCTACACTCACCAAGTACCAGACATGTCACTGTTCTACACTCACCAAGTACCAGACATGTCACTGATCTACACTCGCCAAGTACCAGACATGTCACTGTTCTACACTCACCAAGTACCAGACCTGTCACTGTTCTACACTCCCCAAGTACCAGACATGTCACTGTTCTACACTCACCAAGTACCAGACATGTCACTGATCTACACTCACCAAGTACCAGACATGTCACTGATCTACACTCGCCAAGTACCAGACATGTCACTGATCTACACTCGCCAAGTACCAGACATGTCACTGTTCTACACTCGCCAAGTACCAGACATGTCACTGTTCTACACTCGCCAAGTACCAGACATGTCACTGTTCTACACTCCCCAAGTACCAGACATGTCACTGATCTACACTCGCCAAGTACCAGACATGTCACTGTTCTACACTCACCAAGTACCAGACATGTCACTGTTCTATACTCGCCAAGTACCAGACATGTCACTGTTCTACACTCCCCAAGTACCAGACATGTCACTGTTCTATACTCGCCAAGTACCAGACATGTCACTGTTCTACACTCACCAAGTACCAGACATGTCACTGTTCTACACTTGCCAAGTACCAGACATGTCACTGTTCTACACTCGCCAAGTACCAGACATGTCACTGTTCTACACTCACCAAGTACCAGAAGGTCTGGAAGCTGAAGAACTTCACCTCGAGGTTGGAGCTTCTCTCCTTCTCTGTGTCATCCTCATCGTCATATTTCTTCCTCAAACTTTTGAACCATTTCCTACAACCACAGACAACCCTTACAACCTGTCAGTTTGACACGTTCTACAGTAAAGCATTTCAGGAGAATCCATGTTTGTGCAAACAGTGGTAATATTCACTTGGCTGATTCACTTTATAAATCTGCATGATCACCAGGAGGATATGTGCATCCAGTGGCAGCCTGGAAGAAGTTGTGTTGATCACTTTGTTTTGTTTCTCGTAGAGCGCAATGGCTCAGGGGTAGAGCTTTGGACTCTCGACTAAGAGAACCCTTTGAGCAGTCCTGAGAACTGGATACTGTGCTATATAAGAACTTACCTTTACTTTTTTTTAAAGACCTTTAGTGTTTGGTTCACACACAATGACTTACAATTTACAAGTAACATTTTCTCAGATGTTTTAATTCAAACTACAGTAGACGGAACTTGTGAGATGTAACTTACCACAAGTGTGGCAGTGTCGGGTGTTTAGTGATGAAGAAGCTGATGAGGACACAGACCGCGAGAACGTTGTGTGTGATACTCAGAATGAACATCATCAGTCTCACGATTCCCTCATTGTCATAGAGTGGCTTAATACTGCAACATCATAACAGTTGACAGTCATACATGGGATAATACCAAATAATTACAACATATTCATTCAAACAATATATACATTTTTAATCATAGATCAATGACAACCACTGCTGGAAATGGCGGTGTATGCTAATTAGAATATGTACACTTAATATAACAAATATGTATATGTTATGTTTGATTTTATTGAATAATGTACTGTACCACTTCTGAACTGAGGACTAATTTGGATTTTAGTATAGAAATAAAAATAAAGTTATTATTATTACTAAATAGGAGAAATAATGTAGTATGAGTGATGTGAGAAAGTGTCTTGCCTGTTGAGGTCAGCTGGTTGTTTCCAAGTGACCATGATGAGGACACAGAAGAGAAAACTCATCAGGATCATCCCAATGTTGTAGTGCCACCTGCAGACACAACCATACACCATCGTTACACATACTGCCTGACATACTTTAGTTTACAGTGAGGTATGTGACTGTTATAACAATACAAATCCACTCAATGTTGTGGTCCCTCATTACTGTGCAGCAGCACAGTGACACAGCTTCGAACTCTCTACTAAAGAGAACCTGGGTTCAAATCCTGTGCTGTCGTGATGATCCCGGGGCATGTTCATTCACTCTACATTGTTCCAGTTCACTCCGCTGTATGAATGAGTACCTGGCTATAGACAGTGGTGGGTATTTGTGTACGAATAGTCTTTGCACATTAATTATATCAGGGCTGGATGCATTACAGAAAAGTCGAGATGGTGATAGATTGGATAGGTCTGCCGGTGAGAAAAGGATAAAGCGCTTTGAGCAATCCTCAGTATTGGATAATGCACTGTATAAGAACTTACCATTACTTTTTACCTTCACTCACACAACTATAAAGCCAAAACAATTACAATGACTAACGCCTAGGCACCACCCAGAAATGTGTACTTGACGTCTACACGATCTAGACTGTGAGACCCAGAAATATACTAAACTCACCAGTACTTGACAAAGAACCTCAGCACAGGGTTGGAGTACACCTTCCTTGTGTACTTGATGTCATACAAGATGTCTCCAGACCAGTCGATCAACTCCCTCAACTTGCTACTTGGAGATGACCGATCGACATCATACTTGAACTTCTCTTTCACGTCCTCTCGCAGCACTGTCTGGTGAAAAAATGTAAAACTGATTTTTGGCACAGACACATTCAGTCACATCGTGAAATTAAAAGGTAAACTTATTAATTTTTTTCACATGCAGGTGAACTGATACATGAACGCAGTGACCTTGTCCGTGTAGACGATATGATACATGAACACACCTTGTCCATACAGGAGAAATGATACAAGAACACACCTTGTAAAATGAACATAACACACCTTTTCCACATAGGTGAAATGATACATGAAAACACCTTGTCCATACAGGTAACAAATGATACCAGAACAAACATTGTCCACACAAGTGAAATGATACATAACACACCTTGTCCATGCAGGTGAAACGATACATAACACACATTGTCCATGCAGGTGAAATGATACATGAACACACAGGTGAAATGATATGTGAACACACAGGTGAAATGATACAACAAACCTTGTCCACACAGGTAAAATGAACATAACACACCTTTTCCACATAGGTGAAATGATACATAACACACCTTGTCCTCACAGGTAAAATGATACATAACACACCTTGCCCATATAGGTGAAATGATACATAACACATTTTGTCCACACAGGTGAAATGATACATAACACACCTTGTCCACACAGGTGAAATGATACATGAACACACCTTGTCCATGCAGGTGAAGTGTATCTTCTGAAGACCTCCATCCTTCACTATCTCAATGGAGAGTGTCCCGCGCTCATAGAAAGTCCACGCGGCTTTGTCAATTGTTTTCTTGTCAGTTGCATTCAGTTCTGATACATACAACACACAACATACTCTCCAATTTTGCTATATAAAAAAATAATGAACAAAAACCTGGACAGACTCTTCCATAAGATATTTATATTCTGAATCCCTACCATATATTGAATCAAACTTGTGTAGACAAATTGTCATTACTGCAAGGACACACAAGAACAAACGTGCCATCAATGTGGATCTAATATACACCCTGTGTTTGTAACATGTACTATCAAGATGAACCTGATATATACTGTGTACATGCTATCAAGGTTGACCTGATATATATATATATATACCGTATATGTACTATCAAGGTGGACATGAAATATACTGTGTATGTACTATCAAGGTTGACCTGATATATACCTTGTACATACTTTCAAGGTGGACCTGATATATACTGTGTACATACTATCAAGGTGGACCTTATATATACCATGTACATACTTTCAAGGTGGACATAATATATACTGTGTACATACTATCAAGGTGGACCTAATATATACTGTGTACATACTATCAAGGTGGACCTGATATATACCTTGTAAGTACTATCAAGGTGTACCTGATATATACCGTGTACGTACTATCAAGGTGGACCATATATATACCGTGAGAATACTATCACGGTGTACCTGATATATACCTTGTAAGTACTATCAAGGCGAACCTGATATATACCGTGTACATACTATCAAGGTGTACCTGATATATACCGTGTACATACTATCAAGGTGGACCTGACATACACACTGTGTACTACTATCGAGGTGGGCCTGATGTATACACTGTGTGTGAACCTGACATATATACTGTGTACGTACTATCAAGGTGGACCTGACATATACACTGTGTACGTACTATCAAGGTGGACCTGACATATACACTGTGTATGTACTATCAAGGTGGACCTGACATATACACTGTGTATGTACTATCAAGGTGGACCTGACATATACACTGTGTACATACTATCAAGGTGGACCTGACATATACACTGTGTATGTACTACAGTGGAACCCCTCATTTAAGACCGCCCCCAAATCAGATTGGGGTGGTCTTAAAAGAGGGGTGGTCTCTCGTGAGGGGTTTGCAACATTCAACACTAGGGGGCGCTTACAACGACTCACATCAACACTAGGGGGGGCTTACAACCACTAAGTAGTAAAATACACAAAATAAAAAGTAGAAAATAAACAAATGAGATAACATATTAACAACAACAAAATTATTTATTCTGTTTATTTTATGTGTGACACGTTTCAGTATAAGTTTAATTTCGAATCGTTTTTTTCTAAATAATATCTGATAAAAGTATCCTCATTTTGAATCGTTTTTTAATTATATCTGATAAAAAGTATTCTCACTTAATTTATTTAAAATTTGGTCTGAGGGTCTAAAAAGTGCTGCCACCTCACGGCGTCTGAGTAAATGCACCGCGGTCGCCATTTTGTTGTTCTTTCCAGCGCCGCAAAACGATCTTTTACTTTCTGATCTAATCATGAAAACGACCTCTTGCAGCCGCTAAACTTCCTCTCTAATAACTCATATTACATATACATAAGCTAGGTCATAAAATTAAATCATTTAAATTGCTGTGAAGAATAACATTCATCAATCTAAATCGTGCTAACCTAAAGTCGACATCGCCTAGGCCGTAGATTACCGTTGCATTACGTCGATATATTATCGCAGTGTCGCTAAATCTGGATTCCGGTTTTATCTTAAACTAACCTAAAACTTAGCCTACGTTTCTCAACTTTAATCATACACAAGTTTCTAAACTTTACTCATACACAATATGGATATTTAATCACAGAGTTAGCGTAGCCACCGACGGTGACCATGTCCGACATGAATGATGTCTTGCGCGAGTTTGTTTCGTGAATTTGATTTGTTTCAATAATGTAAGTGATTTAATTTTATAACATAGTCTGTGTTTATGAATATATAAGATATGTGAGGAAAGTCTAGCGGCTGTTAGATGTTGTTTTCATAATTCAGTCAGAAAGTAAAAGATCGCCAAAATGAATGGTCGTCATCAGGCGATTTATTGTTTTTATGACATTACGCGCGTCCGTGCGCGTTAGTCATGCGTTTAATGAGAGTTCATTGCGATATTTAGGTTAACAAATGTGCTGGCCACCTATCGGATGGTCGTTCGTCAGGGGTAAAATTCAAATTGCCATGGTCGTTGGTCGCGTCTGCCGGGTGGTCGTTGGTGAGGGAACGTTTATACAGCGTAGACATTCCGTCAATGAAAAAACGGTCGTAAAAAGCGGGTGGTCGTAAATGAGGGTAGTCGTTTGTGAGGGGTTCCACTGTATCAGGGTGGAGCTGACATATACACTGTGTACGTACTATCGAGGTGGAGCTGGGGACCAGGGTAGAGGTCTCTCATGCGACACAGGATGTGATAGTAGCGGAACCCGAGCGCCAACACGTCTTCCTTCAACTGCGCACGCACGCTCTACAAGATACAGACAAAAAACACATCTACAAACACATCTACAAACACACATCCATTTCTCTTCAGATGAAGCGTCTCATGACCCTTCTATGTGTCAAACTGTAACATATAATTTTGGTCTAACAATCAGTAGACTGATGATAATTTAACTATCTCACTTAAGGACAACCAGGATAGGGCTAACAGCATAACTACAAACATCTCCATGATGATTGGGTCTGCAACTACACATGTGTGGTCATTGTTATGCAAGTATGTTTGTATGCTTTTAAATTTATACGGTTCAAGCTAACCATCTCTTTCAATAGACGTACACAGTGTCTGTGCAACATAAAAAATATTTCCTGTGCCGAGATAGATGTGTAGTATGTTTTCATCATAAAGTACCCCAGATCACTTTGCCAATCCACAAGTTATTGCTGATAGACAAGCTTCACAATGATTGCCTCTATACACAGTGAATGACAAGTTATTGCTGATAGACAAGCTTCACAATGATTGCCTCTATACACAGTGAATGACAAGTTATTGCTGATAGACAAGCTTCACAATGATTGCCTCTTTACGCAGTGAATGACAAGTTATTGCTGATAGACAAGCTTCACAATGATTGCCTCTATACATAGTGAATGACAAGTTATTGCTGATAGACAAGCTTCACAATGATTGCCTCTATACACAGTGAATGACAAGTTATTGCTGATAGACAAGCTTCACAATGATTGCCTCTATACACAGTGAATGACAAGTTATTGCTGATAGACAAGCTTCACAATGATTGCCTCTATACACAGTGAATGACATACGTAGCCTAGTGTACACTAAGTGTATTAGTAGTAAATAGTCCCACTAATAGCACTAATATAAAACCTTGAAGTAAGCTACTGGTGTGAACACCGATCACATGATGTACATAAGAGGGGAAAAGATACCTAGCTACAAACTACACGAGTCTTGATTCTACTCACAAGTTACTACGCATAGAGACTAGGACAGAACTACAACAGAGTTCACCACGTACGTTAGCTTGTTGGTAACTCTCCACTGCCATGTTCCAGATGGTCTCTGCATCGAGGGCCTCACAGACCTCCTGCAGGGTCAGATCACTACTATAGTCTCTCATCACTTCACTTCAATAACTTTATTCCACACTCAACACAACTTGCACATATATACACACACAAACATGAAACGGATCCATTATTGTTGTCGAGTTATTTTATTATTAGTAATACTATAAATAATATGTATGATACATTGATACTAAACACCATGCAATTCGTTGTTCCAATAAGTTTAGCCTGGTGTTCTGTGTGATGGTATATAAATTTGTATTCCATTTCACAGGTTATCCAGCCTGTACCATTTACAAGCCAACCAAGTGTCACCATCAATTTTTATTAACATTTTGTTTTCATTGCATTTTTAATAATTATGTTTACATCATGAATCCGACTGATTTTCACTTCTGGATTGTTTTAGTCTAGCCTCATAACATAAAAATAAACATGTTTTCATCATTACTTAGGAGAAATCAAATTAAATGTACATATCAGAATAACATATGCATTAAACAAAGATATAAAAATGATGATTAAAACAAAATTGTACCTTGGCTCCTGGACCACATTGGCTGATATCTTCCTCAATCAGCGCAACTATCATCATTGCAATGGATTTCTTCAAAGTGAGAACCTGGAAATGGTCAATTAAATAGTAAATAACATAACCTGCTAATTATTAATTGAATACCCACCCTATGCTACATGTTGTTGTAAAGCTGTGTTCTCAAATATAGTTTGTGTTTGGTTTCATATGGTTCAAACAGTGACATTTAAACATTAGGCCTCAAGACCATCACTTTAGACATGGGTGTGTAACTAGGGACACAATTCCAGTTGTATTGCACATGGTATAAGGATGGTCGATGGTAAAGGTTCCTCTGGTTATGTTTACTTGTCACGTGCAAATCTACCATTTTTTAGACAGCTCCTCAACTTAGCAACAAACTATATATATATTATGTGATGACATATCACCGAAAAGCAAGGTTGACTGCTGCTGTTGGTGAAAAAGACATATATTCAAAATTGTACATGTGTGTGAATATTATAGTATACATGCACCTATCAAACTTTAAGCAAAATATGATGATGATATTATAACTAAATGGGTCTTTTTAGAACAAGATGTTTTCTATTTTGTTCTTTCTCACATCTTCCAGCAACTGCCTAACAAAACAAAGTTAATTAATAAAATACCAGAAACTAATATTTTTTTAGAAACACCCAATATTTTTAAGACACCATTGAGAGCAAGGCATGTATCAAATGTCTGCAATATCTTTCCTGCATTTTAATGTTTTTTTGGGGATGAATGTACATGAAACTGATCAAATGAAAAAGATATCCAATTGTCAAAGATCAAATTTTATTGAAACAGTGTTATTCACAAACACACAGGAAATCAAATAATAAAACACAGACATTTTTATTTTGTACATATGAATGGACAGTATACAATGTAACGAAATTCAGCAAACCATTCATCAACCATGTGTTATGTTGTTACAGCTAGGCCACTCAACTATGCTAAGGGCTGTTACCTCTCTTTCAGAGCAGCCATGGAACTGGGAGCCTCGGAGAATGTAGTTGATGTAGTCGCACACTTTATTGTCAAACACCACCAGCTGGTTCTGGTAGTTGCCCTGGAAACAAACATACACATGGTAATGGCGCTAGTACTGAAACTAGTTGACCTACCTAAACATGTGATGAAGTTGTTCAAAGGTACAGAATTAGTTAGTGTAATATGTTGGCCTTAGAACTGCTCAAACTTGCACTTTACGCTTCACCCCATGGCAGACCTGTTCATTGCAACACCACATCAATGTCTATGGAAAGGGTTCAGCCATTTTGCAATTACTGCACAGACTAATAAGACTAATCATTCACATATATCCACCACTGTCAGATATTTGTGTACATAGCTGACAGTAAGTAAACAAACATGCAGTTAATCATTAATCAAACTGCGCAAAATAAGAGCAAGAGGACATGAACGTGGAGTCTCTCTTGTGAAAGTCCAAAGCTCTAACCACAACACCACCATGCCCCACATTTGTATTAAACCTATTTACACTCCAAACACAAGCATACACTAAAGCACCAGAATATATACCGAAGTGAACTCAATGAGTGTGTTGAAGAGCTCTGTGACAAGGGTGATGGTCTGTGCGTTTATGGAGCTGTAGATGAGACCCAGAAAGCTTGACGTCTCTGCAATCAGATTCACTGACTTGATGTTGTCTGGCTGTTCCCTCAAGTAGTCCTGGCAAACAATCACAAGACAGTCACAAAGTAAGCCCAGCTCCCTCAAGTAGTCCTGGCAAACAATCACAAGACGGTCACAAAGTAAGCCCAGCTCCCTCAAGTAGTCCTGGCAAACAATCACAAGACTGTCACAAAAAGAGTCCCCAATAGTCCTGGGAAACAATCACAAGACAGTCACAAAGTGCCCCCTCCCTCAAGAGTCCTGGCAAACAATCACAAAACAGTCACAAAGTGCCCATCCCTAATAGTCCTGGCAAACAATCAAAGAAGTCACAAAGTGGCTCCCCAAGTGTCCTGGTAAACAATCACAAGACAGTCACAAAGTAAGCCCAGCTCCCTCAAGTAGTCCTGGCAAACAATCACAAGACAGTCACAAAGTAAGCCCAGCTCCCTCGAGTCCTGGCAAACAATCACAAGACAGCCACAAGTAAGCCCAGCTCCCTCAAGTAGTCCTGGCAAACAATCACAAGACAGTCACAAAGTAAGCCCAGCTCCCTCAAAAGGGCCTGGGAAAAAAACACAAGAAGTCACAAAAAAGCCCAGCCCCCCAAGTAGTCCTGGCAAACAACACAAAACAGTCCCAAAATGCCCCGCCCCTCAAGTAGTCCTGGCAAACAATCACAAGACAGTCACAAAGTAAGCCCAGCTCCCTCAAGTAGTCCTGGCAAACAATCACAAGACAGCCACAAAGTAAGCCCAGCTCCCTCAAGTAGTCCTGGCAAACAATCACAAGACAGCCCAAAAAGCCCAGCTCCCTCAAGTAGTCCTGCCAAACAATCACAAGACGGTCACAAAGTAAGCCCAGCTCCCTCAAGTAGTCCTGGCAAACAATCACAAGACGGTCACAAAGTAAGCCCAGCTCCCTCAAGTAGTCCTGGCAAACAATCACAAGACGGTCACAAAGTAAGCCCAGCTCCCTCAAGTAGTCTTGGCAAACAATCACAAGAACCCCGGCCCGTTAAGTGCCCGGCCTCCGGCACCCCAAAATAAGGTCCCCAAGGTTCAAAAAAAACACAAGGTAAAAAAAACCCCCTCCCCCCCAAATATCCGGCCAAACGGTTAACCCGCCCCCAAATTCCTGGCAAACAATCACAAAAAGCCACAAAGTGCCCAGCCCCCCCCAAATGTTGGCCCAAAAAACCCAAAAAAAAGCCCAGCTCCCCCAAGGTCCCGGGAAAAAACCCCAGGACAGCCACAAAGAAGCCCAGCTCCCTCGGTTGGAAACAACACAGGGCAGCCCAAAAATAAGCCCAGCCCCCCAATAGTCCTGGGAAAAATCACAAGAAGACAAAGTAAGCCCAGCTCCCTCGAGTCCCGGCAAACAATCACAAGCGGGGCCAAAATCCCAGTCCCTAAGTACCTGGCAAAAAACACAAGACGGTCAAAGTAAACCCCGCTCCCTTAGTCCTGGCAAACAATCACAAGACAGTCACAAAGTAAGCCCAGCTCCCTCAAGTAGTCCTGGCAAACAATCACAAGACAGTCAAAATAAGCCCAGCTCCCTCAAGTAGTCCTGGCAAACAATCACAAGACAGTGACAAAGTAAGCCCAGCTCCCTCAAGTAGTCCGGGAAAAAACACAAGACGGGCACGAAACCCAGCTCCCTAATGTCCTGGCAAACAATCACAAGACGGTCACAAAGTAAGCCCATCCCTCAAGTAGTCCTGGCAAACAATCACAAGAGTCACAAAGTAAGCCCAGCCCCCCAATATCCCCAAACAATCCAAAAAAGGGGAAGCCCATCCCTCAAGATCCTCAAACAATCACAAGACGGGCACAAAGTAAGCCCAGCTCCCTCAAGTAGTCCTGGAAAAAACCAGGAAACCAAAAGTAAGCCCAGCTCCCTCAAGTAGTCCTGGCAAACAATCAAGGGCAGCCCCAAAGTAAGCCCAGCCCCCCAAGTAGTCCTGGCAAACAATCACAAGACAGCCCAAAATAAGCCCCGCTCCCCCCCAAATAGTCCCGGCAAACAATCCGGACAGCCACAAAATAAGCCCATCCCCCAAGTATCCTGCAAACAATCACAAAGAAAAAAAAGCCCAGCCCCCCAATAGTCCCGGCAAAAAACCAAGACACCCAAAATAAGCCCAGCTCCCTCAAGTAGTCCTGGCAAAAATCACAAGAGGTCACAAAAAAGGGCCCAGCTCCCCCAAGTAGTCCTCAAACAATCACAAGAGGCCCAAAGAAACCCAGCTCCCTCAAGTAGTCCTGGCAAAAAAAACACAAAAGGCCCAAAGTAAGCCCAGTCCCCCAAATAGTCCCAAACAATCCCAAAAAGTCCCCCAAAGTGCCCCGCCCCCCAATAGTCCCGGCAAACAACAAAGACTGCCAAAGTAAGCCCAGCTCCCCCGTATCCCGGCAAACAATCCAAAAAGCCACAAAAAAGCCCAGCTCCCCCGTAGTCCTGGCAAACAATCAAAGACAGCCACAAAATGCCCCGCTCCCCAAGTATCCCAAACAATCACAAGACGGTCACAAAGTAAGCCCAGCTCCCTCAAGTAGTCCTGGCAAACAATCACAAGACAGTCACAAAGTAAGCCCAGCTCCCTCAAGTAGTCCTGGCAAACAATCACAAGACAGTCACAAAGTAAGCCCAGCTCCCTCAAGTAGTCCTGGCAAACAATCACAAGACGGTCACAAAGTAAGCCCAGCTCCCTCAAGTAGTCCTGGCAAACAATCACAAGACGGTCACAAAGTAAGCCCAGCTCCCTCAAGTAGTCCTGGCAAACAATCACAAGACAGTCACAAAGAAAGCCCAGCTCCCTCAAGTAGTCCTGGCAAACAATCACAAGACGGTCACAAAGTAAGCCCAGCTCCCTCAAGTAGTCCTGGCAAACAATCACAAGACAGCCACAAAGTAAGCCCAGCTCCCTCAAGTAGTCCTGGCAAACAATCACAAGACAGTCACAAAGTAAGCCCAGCTCCCTCAAGTAGTCCTGGCAAACAATCACAAGACAGCCACAAAGTGCCCAGCCCCCAAGTAGTCCTGGCAAACAACCAAGACGGCCACAAAGTGCCCCGCTCCCTCGGTCCTGGCAAACAATCACAAGACAGCCACAAAGTAAGCCCAGCTCCCTCAAGAAGTCCTGGCAAACAATCACAGGACAGCCACAAAGTAAGCCCAGCTCCCTCAAGTAGTCCTGGCCAATCACAAGAATACAAAAAAGCCCCGCCCCTCAAGTAGTCCTGGCAAACAATCACAAGACAGCCCAAAATAAGCCCAGCTCCCCCAAGTAGTCCGGAAACAATCCCAAAACTTCACAAAGTAAGCCCAGCCCCCCCAATAGTCCTGGCAAACAATCACAAGACACCCCAAAATAAGCCCAGTCCCCCAATAGTCCCAAAAAATCAAGGGCAGCCAAAGAAGCCCAGCCCCCCCCAAAAGTCCCAAACAATCACAAGACAGCCACAAAGTAAGCCCAGCTCCCTCAAGTAGTCCTGGCAAACAATCACAAGACAGCCACAAAGTAAGCCCAGCTCCCTCAAGTAGTCCTGGCAAACAATCACAAGACGTCAAATCCCGCTCCCTCAAGTAGTCCTGGCAAACAATCACAAGACGGTCACAAAGTAAGCCCAGCTCCCTCGTATTCCTGGCAAACAATCACAAGACGGTCACAAAGTAAGCCCAGCTCCCTCAATGTCCCAAACAATCACAAGACAGTCACAAAGTAAGCCCAGCTCCCTCAAGTAGTCCTGGCAAACAATCACAAGACAGGACAAAGTAAGCCCAGCTCCCTCAAGTATCCTGGCAAACAATCACAAGACAGCCACAAAGTAAGCCCAGCTCCCTCAAGTAGTCCTGGCAAACAATCACAGGACAGCCACAAAGTAAGCCCAGCTCCCTCAAGTAGTCCTGGCAAACAATCACAAGACAGTCACAAAGTAAGCCCAGCTCCCTCAAGATCCCAAACAACCAAGACAGTCACAAAAATAAGCCCAGCTCCCCCAAGAGTCCTGGCAAAAAAACCCCAAGACAGTCACAAAATAACCCGCTCCTCAATAGTCCTGGCAAACAATCACAAGACGGTCACAAAGTAAGCCCAGCCCCCCAAGTATCCCCAAAAAATCACAAGACACACAAAAAGCCCCCCTCCCCCAAGTAGTCCTGGCAAAAACCCAAGACAGTCACAAAGTGCCCAGCTCCCCCAAATAGCCTGGAAAAATCACAGAAGTCACAAAGTGCCCAGTCCCTAAGTAGTCCTCAAACAATCACAAGACAGTCAAAAGTAAGCCCAGCTCCCTCAAGTAGCCGGCAAAAATCACAAGAGGTCACAAAAACCCAGCTCCCCCGTAGTCCCAAACAATCACAAGACAGTCCCAAAAAAGGCCCCGCTCCCCCAAATAGTCCTGGGAAACAATCACAAGACGTCACAAAGTAACCCCAGCTCCCTCAAGTAGTCCTGGCAAACAATCACAAACGGACAAAGTAATCCCAGCTCCCTCAAGTAGTCCTGGCAAACAATCACAAGACGGTCACAAAGTAAGCCCAGCTCCCTCAAGTAGTCCTGGCAAACAATCACAAGACAGTCACAAAGAAAGCCCAGCTCCCTCAAGTAGTCCTGGCAAACAATCACAAGACAGTACAAAGTAAGCCCAGCTCCCCCAAAATCCTGGCAAACAATCCAAGACTGTCACAAATAAGCCCAGCTCCCTCAAGTAGTCCTGGCAAACAATCACAAGACGGCCACAAAGAAACCCCGCTCCCTCAAGTAGTCCTGGCAAACAATCACAAGACAGTCACAAAGTAAGCCCAGCTCCCTCAAGTAGTCCTGGTAAAACATCCAAAAAACCCCGCTCCCTCAAGTAGTCCTGGGAAACAATCACAAGACAGTCACAAAAAAGCCCAGTCCCCCCCAAAACCTGGCAAACAACACAAGACAGTCACAAAAAGCCCACTCCCCCGTAGTCCTGGCAAACAATCACAAGACAGTCACAAAGTAAGCCCGCTCCCCCAAGTAGTCCCAAAAATCCAAGAATCCCAAAATAAGCCCAGCTCCCCAAGTAGTCCTGGCAAACAATCACAAGACAGTCACAAAGAAGCCCAGTCACCAAGTAGTCCGGCAAAAAATCACAAAAATGACAAAAAGCCCAGCTCCCTCAAGTAGTCCTGGCAAACAATCACAAGACAGTGACAAAGTAAGCCCAGCTCCCTCAAGTAGTCCTGGCAAACAATCACAAGACAGTGACAAAGTAAGCCCAGCTCCCTCAAGTAGTCCTGGCAAACAATCACAAGACAGTCACAAAGTAAGCCCAGCCCCTCAAGTGCCCAAACAATCACAAAATAAAAGTAAGCCCAGCTCCCTCAAGTAGTCCTGGCAAACAATCACAAGACAGTGACAAAGTAAGCCCAGCTCCCTCAAGTAGTCCTGGCAAACAATCACAAGACAGTCACAAAGTAAGCCCAGCTCCCTCAAGTAGTCCTGGCAAACAATCACAAGAAAACAAAAAGCCCCGCTCACCAAGACCTCAAAAAACACAAAACAGTCACAAAGTGCCCAGCTCCCCCAAAGTCCTGGCAAACAATCACAAGACAGTGACAAAGTAAGCCCAGCTCCCTCAAGTAGTCCTGGCAAACAATCACAAGACAGTCACAAAGTAAGCCCAGCTCCCTCAAGTAGTCCTGGCAAACAATCACAAGACAGTCACAAAGTAAGCCCAGCTCCCTCAAGTAGTCCTGGCAAACAATCACAAGACAGTCACAAAGTAAGCCCAGCTCCCTCAAGTAGTCCTGGCAAACAATCACAAGACAGTCACAAAGTAAGCCCAGCTCCCTCAAGTAGTCCTGGCAAACAATCACAAGACAGTCACAAAGTAAGCCCAGCTCCCTCAAGTAGTCCTGGCAAACAATCACAAGACAGTCACAAAGTAAGCCCAGTTTCGCTACTTCAACTATGTTTTTGTTTACCAAATGTGACAAAGAGTATAAATTCTTCATATAATATAAGATCCAAAATAAGATGATTTCCCCTTTCAATGTAAGAATATTGTCCTGTGGCTGTGTTACAATTCTGAAGCATACACACCTGTAGCACGGTGTTTTGGTTGTCACACATCAGTCCCATCATCTTCAGCACTATTTCTATGTAGCCATCGTCATGGTAATCGAGATCGGTGTCTGCCATCGACATGCGAACAAGATCTGTCAACTTCTCATCATCGAGATTCTGTGAAACAAATGCCACAGATGTAACAAGACGATATGTACACCACAGAATGCTGGCACATGCACTCCGAAGATTTCCAAGCAGACTTACTGGGGTCTCAGTGCCAGTGAGTGAATATTATTGTAAAGCTAATTTTGAATACAAGTAGATTTAGAAAACACACAAAAATCATAGCGAATCTGGATCGTTAAGTTATAATCAGGTTAATATTTAAGATGCTAGATAAACATAGATAGCTACAGCAACCAGGTAAAAACAGTATACCTTGTACCAAATGTTGTTTTGGTGACACATCTTATATCACAGAATTAAGGATTACAGGATACAGCCTGGACAAGTTCTTCAACCAAGGTTTTACTCTACTCATCTGATATTTTTATTGTAAGAGACTTCTAACTGGCCACAGATGTTTTCTGAAGCACACCCAGGGATATTATAGTATCTACACTGACCTGTGTTTATATATTGATGCTACATATTGCAGGCAATACTAAACAGATTTTAACAATATTGCCATCTAAAGAAATAAGCTTCCTTGTGTATCAATGTCATGTAGCAATTTATATTTATGAACCGACTGGTCATGGATATACATGGACTTACCTCTAGCAACACCATTTCGTCAGGCTGGGGTGCTACCTTGTTGCTCCCTTTCCCATTCATGATGACAGATGTGCCAATGGAGGGCACCATCAGGGTTGCACCGAGAAGTTGTGATTTGTTGAGAGAGGTACGACTGCTGCCTGTGGATCGCTTGTTATAGCGAGCCTTCAGAGCGTTTGACTTCTAATGTAACAATAATATAATATCTTGTTGTTTGTATGTACATACATATGTGGATGTGCATGTAAAATACAGTAAAACATACACTTGATCGATGTAAACACTAGTATTCTGTGCAAGCATACATGCCACTACCCAAGTATGCAATTACTAGCTTAGAAATACATTAAAACAGACACTTTCTGTGCCCGTAACTGAATACTTTTAACTCACCCTTTCTGAGAAAAAGACTACATCTAAAAAGTCTTTATTTTCATTTGTACATGTCATTTGTTACATTAAAATTTACTTAACTTACTTGTGCATGTTGATGTAATATAAACCTTTTGTAATTCTGCCATTGTGCAGATTTCTTTACATTAAACAAGGCATGTAAGACTCCCAACATTTTCATAAAAGTGTTGCCGCACCAATAACATTTTCAATGCTGTGAGTTTGGGAACCACATCAAATGGAAACATACCCTGGAGATCTCCCAATATGAAGCATATTTTCTGGTTTTTAGTCACTTTTTGAACACTCTTAATTTCAAATTTATGGTTAATGCCACAATTAATACCACAAATAAGAGACTGAATTGTGGTAACTTGTGTAGACTTAATTGTTTTATTTCAGTGATGTTACTCCTTTTGAATGTGAGTAGTGTATTTAATTTGTACATCTAATCTTTTTGATTTGTCTGAATAAACACCTTTGACTGTGATTATAAGAGATGTTTGAGAGACAGTCTACAGTCTACAGGGTGTCCTCACCTTTGTCTTCTGCAGGTATCTGCTGCTTGCAGACAACAACTGAGACATTTGCGTGGCCATGGGACTGGTTGACAGTATTTCCTGCAACAATTTCACCCGCATTCATTCTTAGACTTTATTAATTAACTGTATCTTCTTTCCCCATGGAAATTTAATCTATTCTACCCTTTGGACACATCTCAATCAATCGTGATGTTGACAGCTCATGTCGCCATAAGATTTCTCTAAACAACTCAGTTGAATTTTGGACTTTTCATCAAAATGAATGGGAACATTAATTTTATACCCAGAAATGTCTACAAATACTGTGCAAGATCAGTAGAAAACAGTAGTATGGCCCACTTCAGTGGAGCGACACACCACTTGTCTACACTCACACGACCTACTCATTTCATCTCCACTCTAACATATGAGTAAAACCCTGCAGGAAACCCACGTACACAAAAAAGTAAATAATTCTAAGCAACTGTACAGGCTTGTTTTCTGAAATGCTAACATCGTCAATTGGTAGGTGAGAAGATGGTAGTTGAAGAGTGAATGGACACAGGATGAAACAAGTGTACCTCAACACCTCGCAGAAGATACACATCAATACTCTAACATTACTCTATTAACTGACAGATAGATTACCTGCGCTGCAACCTGTCCAGCTTTCATTGCCTTGCGGAGTGCCTTGGCCTGCTCCACAGCTTCCTCCACCTTCGCCTGGTGCTGCGTGTGCAAACTACGTCTACAAACAACCACATTGTCACAACTGAATGGCAAACTACATCTACAAACAACCACATTGTCACAACTGAATGGCAAACTACGTCTACAAACAACCACATTGTCACAACTGAATGGCAAACTACATCTACAAACAACCACATTGTCACAACTGAATGGCAAACTACATCTACAAACAACCACACTGTCACGACTGAATGGCAAACTACATCTACAAACAACCACACTGTCACGACTGAATGGCAAACTACATCTACAAACAACCACACTGTCACGACTGAATGGCAAACTACATCTACAAACAACCACACTGTCACGACTGAATGGCAAACTACATCTACAAACAACCACACTGTCACGACTGAATGGCAAACTACATCTACAAACAACCACACTGTCACGACTGAATGGCAAACTACATCTACAAACAACCACACTGTCACGACTGAATGGCAAACTACATCTACAAACAACCACATTGTCACGACTGAATGGCATACTACATCTACAAACAACCAAATTTTCACAACTGAATGACAAACTACATCTACAAACAACCACATTGTCACTACTGAATGGCAAACTACATCTACAAACAACCACATTGTCACAACTGAATGGCAAACTACATCTACAAACAACCACATTGTCACTACTGAATGGCAAACTACATCTACAAACAACCAAATTGTCACAACTGAATGACAAACTACATCTACAATACAACCACATTGTCACTACTGAATGGCAAACTACATCTACAAACAACCAAATTGTCACAACTGAATGACAAACTACATCTACAAACAACCACATTGTCACAACTGAATGACAAACTACATCTACAAACAACCACATTGTCACAACTGAATGGCAAACTACATCTACCAGTACAAACCACCACATTGTCACTACTGAATGGCAAACTATATCTACAAACAACCACATTGTCACAACTGAATGGCAAACTACATCTACAGACAACCATATCGTTACAATTGAATGGCAAACTATCAACACACAACCATATCGTTACAATTGAATGGCAAACTATCAATACATTATAATATCTGAACTTCTTTTTATACATGCTTAATAATTAATATGGTAAAAAATTTGTCAATATACGACAAGTGATTTTTATGACATGACAGTTGATTAAAATATGACGCGTGTCCTTCAAGCAAATGGCTTGAAATCCTGGGCTCCAGTGGACATGTTTTTAATTAATTAGTGGACTACATTTGAAACTTTTAACACTCCACTATGAACCTTGACCTACTTTTCTCTGGTTGCCACGGTGCTCATCAACATGCGATTCTTGATGGCAAAGAAGAATTTCTCTTCACGTGTTCCCAGGAAATATTCTGAGAAATTTCTCTGTGATAGAAAGGGAAAGCCACTGATCAATACATTATCATATATTACAAAGACCAACATGGTGCGATATGACATAGACCAACATGGTGTGATATGACATAGACCAACATGGTGTGATATGACATAGACCAACATGGTGCGAACAGTGACATACACCAACATGGTGTGATGTGACATAGACCAACATGGTGCGATATGACATAGACCAACATGGTGCGATATGACATACACCAACATGGTGTGATATGACATAGACCAACATGGTGCGATGTGACATAGACCAACATGGTGTGATATGACATAGACCAACATGGTGCGATGTGACATAGACCAACATGGTGCGATATGACATAGGCCAACATGGTGTGATATGACATAGACCAACATGGTGCGAATATGACATAGACCAACATGGTGTGATATGACATAGACCAACATGGTGCGATGTGACATACACCAACATGGTGTGATATGACATATACCAACATGGTGTGATATAACATAGGCCAACATGGTGCGATGTGACATATACCAACATGGTGTGATATGACATACACCAACATGGTGTGATATGACATACACCAACATGGTGCGATATGACATACACCAACATGGTGCGATATCACATAGACCAACATGGTGTGATATGACATAGACCAACATGGTGTGATATGACATAGACCAACATGGTGCGAACAGTGACATACACCAACATGGTGTGATGTGACATAGACCAACATGGTGCGATATGACATACACCAACATGGTGTGATATGACATAGACCAACATGGTGCGATGTGACATAGACCAACATGGTGTGATATGACATAGACCAACATGGTGCGATGTGACATAGACCAACATGGTGCGATATGACATAGGCCAACATGGTGTGATATGACATAGACCAACATGGTGCGATATGACATAGACCAACATGGTGTGATATGACATAGACCAACATGGTGTGATGTGACATACACCAACATGGTGCGATATGACATAGACCAACATGGTGCGATATGACATAGACCAACATGGTGTGATATGACATAGACCAACATGGTGCGATATGACATAGACCAACATGGTGTGATATGACATAGACCAACATGGTGTGATATGACATAGACCAACATGGTGCGATATGACATAGACCAACATGGTGCGATATGACATAGACCAACATGGTGTGATGTGACATACGACCAACATGGTGTGATATGACATAGACCAACATGGTGCTGATATGACATACACCAACATGGTGCGATATGACATACACCAACATGGTGCGATATGACATAGACCAACATGGTGTGATATGACATAGACCAACATGGTGCTGATATGACATACACCAACATGGTGCGATATGACATACACCAACATGGTGCGATATGACATAGACCAACATGGTGCGATATGACATAGACCAACATGGTGCTGATATGACATACACCAACATGGTGCGATATGACATAGACCAACATGGTGTGATATGACATAGACCAACATGGTGTGATGTGACATAGACCAACATGGTGTGATATGACATAGACCAACATGGTGCGATGTGACATAGACCAACATGGTGTGATATGACATAGACCAACATGGTGTGATGTGACATAGACCAACATGGTGTGATATGACATAGACCAACATGGTGTGATATGACATGACGTAGACCAACATGGTGGATGTGACATAGACCAACATGGTGGATATGACATAGACCAACATGGTGTGATGTGACATGAGAAGGAGGCCAAGCATGGTGGATTGACATAACCAACAGGTGGATGAGCATGACAAGGAGGGGGAGGGGGAGGGGAGGGGGGGGGGGGGGGGGGGGGGGGGGGGGGGGGGGGGGGGGGGGGGGGGGGAGGGGGGGGGGGGGGGAGGGAGGGGGGGGGGGGGAGGGGAGGGGAGGGAGGGGGAGGGAGGGAGGGAGGGAGGGAGGGGGAGGGAGGGGGGGAGGGAGGGAGGGGGAGGGAGGAGAGGGAGGAGAGGAGAGAGAGAGAGAGAGAGGGAGGGAGGGAGGGAGAGAGAGGAGAGAGAGAGAGAGAGAGAGAGAGAGAGAGAGAGAGAGAGTTTCCTATTACTAGATCTAAGCCTAATAGAGAGACAGGGTGAAAACAGATCTGAAAAGGCAGTGATGAACAGCTGAAAGTGAATTATAACTGGGCTAAATGGAGGTGTCGCTGAACAGGGTAGAATGGAATGGGCTCCACACCTCAAGGGGTAATTTGAGCCCACCCCAAAATGGAACAAGGGGTGATGTGACCAGGGAACAGGGGGAAGATGTTTCCCATCAAATGTCCAAATGTTTATAGACAACTGCTACATGCCTGGACTTCTTTGTTGCCCCCGTACAACATGGCGACGAGAAAGGAGAGGACTTCTCGCACGAGATTGTCGCTGTTTGTTGACAAGTGTGGCAGCACCATCAGCACAGCATCGTGACTATTCAGGACATTCTGGATGTTCTTTATGCGCTGAAGCTGCCTGAGAACAAACATGACTTGAGTGCACACAATCCCACTTTCTACCTTTCACTACTATGCCTATGGACTGAAACTTGAAATATAAACTTTGATGTAATTAATATTCACAACTGTCAATCTTTAACAACAACTTAACAACATCCTACATGTTTGTCTTCCATGGCAAGTCTAGATGAGGGAAAGTTATCTTTTTTGTCTACGTGTAACTTGTCAATTTATTGTTTTAGAATACATTAATACTAGCAAGTGGCTTCTATAAGCAGTATAACTGGAGACACAGTGACTAACTTGAGTTACTGGCAATGTCTGGGGTACCATTAATAAGGAAACAATTAAAGCAAATAGGGATCTCACCTGGCGTTTGTTTTGATGTTCAGCTCCCAGTCGTCAGGGAGGATGACCGTCTCATTGTGGATGAGTCCCCTCAGTAGCTGCAGACACTTGATGTCCAGTATCTCCTGGTCAAGCCGGTCTTTCTCACTGATTTGGATGTTGCTGCCTGATATACTGCAGACAACAATCACAACACAATCACCAGCTTGAACAAGTTTGATCAGTTTCAGCAGGAATAAAAGGCAACACAAATGTGAGTATGTGACCGGCTTGTCAGCACTGAAGTAGGGTATATCAATAAATATATTAATAAAATAAATATGATGATGCATGCACTACCTGTCATTGTCATCTAATAAGTGAAAATAAACAATATAACAGGATAGAATATTGGTTTCTCCACAGAGAGAATCATAGTTCAAATTCCCTCATGCTGTCAAGAGTTCAGGTAATTTTGTTCAGTTCACATTGCTCTTCTTAACTAAGTAGTATAAATGATTACCTGGCTACAGACAACAATGAGAGTTGTAGGAATACATAGCTTCTCTGAGAAGTACTCAGATACTTACTGTATGTCAATATATACAGTTGAGATAAACTGATAAAAATTGCCAACAATTTTAAACAACGGCAAGGGGATTTGAAGGTGACATTACTGAGACTAATGTTGTGAAACAATTAGACGGCACTGACAAATAACTATACACACAAACATCCTACAAATATAACATACGCAAGTTGCTTGATGAGTTTACTGGTAAGCTTGTACTGGTCAGCTGGCAGCTTCTTGTGTCTTTGTAGGAAGCAGTTGATGTGATCCTGAAACTCTGGGCCCAGTGGCAACTCCTCATCTCCACCCAACTCTGTGTAATCTGTCAGGACACAGGAATAACTTAGAACTCTTGGCCCAGTGGCAACTCCTCATCTCCACCCAACTCTGTGTAATCTGTCAGGACACAGGAGTAACTTAGAACTCTTGGCCCAGTGGCAACTCCTCATCTCCACCCAACTCTGTGTAATCTGTCAGGACACAGGAGTAACTTAGAACTATTGGCCCAGTGGCAACTCCTCATCTCCACCCAACTCTGTGTAATCTGTCAGGACACAGGAGTAACTTAGAACTATTGGCCCAGTGGCAACTCCTCATCTCCACCCAACTCTGTGTAATCTGTCAGGACACAGGAGTAACTTAGAACTATTGGCCCAGTGGCAACTCCTCATCTCCACCCAACTCTGTGTAATCTGTCAGGACACAGGAGTAACTTAGAACTCTTGGCCCAGTGGCAACTCCTCATCTCCATCCACCCAACTCTGTGTAATCTGTCAGGACACAGGAGTAACTTAGAACTCTTGGCCCAGTGGCAACTCCTCATCTCCACCCACCCAACTCTGTGTAATCTGTCAGGACACAGGAGTAACTTAGAACTCTTGGCCCAGTGGCAACTCCTCATCTCCACCCACCCAACTCTGTGTAATCTGTCAGGACACAGGAGTAACTTAGAACTCTTGGCCCAGTGGCAACTCCTCATCTCCACCCAACTGTGTGTAATCTGTCAGGACACAGGAGTAACTTAGAACTCTTGGCCCAGTGGCAACTCCTCATCTCCACCCACCCAACTCTGTGTAATCTGTCAGGACACAGGAGTAACTTAGAACTCTTGGCCCAGTGGCAACTCCTCATCTCCACCCACCCAACTCTGTGTAATCTGTCAGGACACAGGAGTAACTTAGAACTCTTGGCCCAGTGGCAACTCCTCATCTCCACCCAACTGTGTGTAATCTGTCAGGACACAGGAGTAACTTAGAACTCTTGGCCCAGTGGCAACTCCTCATCTCCACCCACCCAACTCTGTGTAATCTGTCAGGACACAGGAGTAACTTAGAACTCTTGGCCCAGTGGCAACTCCTCATCTCCATCCAACTGTGTGTAATCTGTCAGGACACAGGAGTAACTTAGAACTCTTGGCCCAGTGGCAACTCCTCATCTCCACCCAACTCTGTGTAATCTGTCAGGACACAGGAGTAACTTAGAACTCTTGGCCCAGTGGCAACTCCTCATCTCCACCAGTGCTGTAACAAGTACTCCAGAAAAGTAACTAAGTAAAAATAACCTCCCAAAAAACTACTTAAGTAAAAGTAAAATACCCCCGAAAAAACTACTTAAGTAAAAGTACCACTCCAAAAACTTTACTTAAGTAATTAATATATAATAAGTTATTTAGTATATATATATATATATATATATATATATATATATATTATATACATATATATATCATATATCATATATCATATATATATATATTAGTACTGTATCAATATTTTGATTATATTTTATTATTTTATTATATATAATATATAATATAATCTATATATATATATATATATATATATATATATATATATAAACTTATATAAGATCTTCTGATGCCACCAGTTCAATTATACTGTTGATGTTTGTCTTATGTGATAGATATAATTATCTTAGCTTAAGATAATGACTAAATTTAAGGTGTTTTGATATTTAAATGTAGCGTTCATATTTGCTACGATTCTATTATGTATCTACTATCAACGGCATTTAAAAGAAGACCAATGCAGCCACTGCACCATAAACCTCGTAGAACAGGAGGGTACTGTGTGTCGACCGCGCAGTCTGAGATGTTCAGAAAACATTGTTACACAGTGTTGAATGTTGAACTAAATAAAATTCACGAAATTCTAGTTTTTAAATAAATTATGCACCAACAGACAACGATGTATGGAGATGAATGATAATATGAGATCTAAAATAATAACCTGGCTCTGACAGTCGCTGAACATGCATAAAGGTTCAAAACTAAAATAAATACGCTCATTATTGGCACAACTTCCTTCGTCTTTCAGTTATCGTTAAAATACCGGTTTATATCACGCATTTACCACGCCAAAATTACTACGACTCCCCATTTTATAGACGGTTGATGAATTCATAAGTTTATGCATCAGTAGCATGTTTTGCGTAATATTCGCGATGCAATTATCATGACATTTCAGCCTAGCATTATACTGATCTTTTCTATTGAGATGCAACCTATTTATCTGATATCTAAACAAGATGTGTCAATGAATCTCGATTTCAATTTTCTAGCCATTGACTCGCTGCATGGGCGATGCGCCGGTCTTAACGGAAGCACCAATGTGCGAAGCCAGGACTGGCAGCTGGGAAATGCGACTGATCATTGATGTCTCCACAAAACAAACAATGCCTTGTTCCACATTTACTCTTTAATTGACCTTAATCAAACAGACTTCATGTCTTCATGGGTCTTAACACACATTGGGACGTCTTGGAAACCAAGCCAGTTATATAATAGATCAGTGTGAAACACGATTGATGCCATGATGTCGGCCCGAGAGCAAAGCAAACAACGAATACACAATCAGGGGTCGACGGTAATTTTTAAATTGGTGGTAGACTTAGTAATGCACAATTTTGAAATAAAAAAGTAAACAAAAAAGTACTTTGTTACAAGTAAAAGTAATTCCCCAAAATATACTTCCTTATAAGTAGATTTCAAAATAAAGTACTTAAGTAATGTAACAAAGTAAATGTACTTCGTTACATCCCACCCACTGATCTCCACCCCGTGTAATCTGTCAGGACATAGGACTACCTTAGAACTTTTATTTATTATTATTGTTTTAACCTGCTAGCACACTGGGACAGCCTGTCAGGGTCCTGTAGTGGGAGAACTCCTGTTTTAAATCACTGTTCAATGACCTGTCTGAGGAATACATCTAAATAATGTCTTCACTAGTTTGTTTATTCATAGTTCTATATACTAAACCTACCCGCGTCGCTGGGATAGCCTATCTGGGTGCGTATAGTGTTGAGGCCTCCGTACACCATGCTGAAGTTGACAGCGAATGTGTTCAGCTGATCATTCAGTTCCTCCTCTTGTTGGTAGTACTCTATATATTTCTAAACAACAATCAAGATTCAAACAGTTAGGGCAGCTGCCCTAAATGTTCCATAATTATGGTCTGATGGCCTAGGCCATCAGACCATAATTATGGAACACCACCAGGCATATTAATAATAACTATTTTGTAAAACCAAAACAAATTGCAATGTTAAGATTATGCACTTTTATAAAACTTGTTCAGCCCACTGGCAACATTTAATCAATCCATCCATTGTCGAGGTCAGAGATTCTTATGGTGACATTTTCTTATACTCATGCAGGATATTAACATGACTATGAATGAAAAACTCAACTATGTCCTTTGCCCATCAGACATCCATGTAGAAATAGAGAACACGGACCTTCTTGGCATCGTTGCTGATGTCTCTGATTGCGGAGCCACTGCCGTACTTCTCCTGAAACTCTTCCATCACCTGCAGGGGGCAGCACATGACCAATATTAGGGCTCAGGTCACAATGAATCAGTCTAAAACTGCAGTGTTTACAGAACTGGATCAAAGTAAACTCAGCCACCTCATTGGGTTGTGTGGGACGTCAGATAACAGTCACCACCAGGCAACTGGCTGCCTTTTATACCACAATCACAATACCCATACACAAACTGTATTCTCACTCATTTGACACTATAATTCTCACAATATTTCATGCTTTCATCTCTGTCTGTGTGTCTGTGTGTCTGTGTGTCTGTGTGTCTGTGTGTCTGTGTGTCTGTGTGTCTGTGTGTCTGTGTGTCTGTCTGTCTGTCTGTCTGTCTGTCTGTCTGCCTGCCTGCCTGTCTCTCTCTCTCTCTCTCTCTCTCTTCTGTGTGTGTGTGTGTGTGTGTGTGTGTGTGTGTGTGTGTGTGTGTGTGTGTGTGTGTGTGTGTGTGTGTGTGTGTGTGTGTGTGTGTGTGTGTGTGTGTGTGTGTGTGTGTGTGTGTGTGTGTGTGTGTGTGTGTGTGTGTGTGTGTGTGTTGTGTGTGTGTGTGTGTGTGTGTGTGTGTGTGTGTGTGTGTGTTGTGTGTGTTGTGTGTGTGTGTGTGTGTGTGTGTGTGTGTGTGTGTGTGTGTGTGTGTGTGTGTGTGTGTGTGTGTGTGTGTGTGTGTGTGTGTGTGTGTGTGTGTGTGTGTGTGTGTGTGTGTGTGTGTGTGTGTGTGTGTGTGTGTGTGTGTGTGTGTGTGTGTGTGTGTGTGTGTGTGTGTGTGTGTGTGTGTGTGTGTGTGTGTGTGTGTGTGTGTGTGTGTGTGTGTGTGTGTGTGTGTGTGTGTGTGTGTGTGTGTGTGTGTGTGTGTGTGTGTGTGTGTGTGTGTGTGTGTGTGTGTGTGTGTGTGTGTGTGTGTGTGGTGTGTGTGTGTGTTGTGTGTGTGTGTGTGTGTGTGTGTGTGTGTGTGTGTGTGTGTGTGTGTGTGTGTGTGTGTGTGTGTGTGTGTGTGTGTGTGTGTGTGTGTGTCTCTCTCTCTCTCTCTCTCTCTCTCTCTCTCTCTCTCTCTCTCTTCTCTCTGTCTCTCTGTCTCTCTGTCTCTCTGTCTCTCTGTCTCTCTGTGTCTCTGTGTCTCTGTCTCTCTGTCTCTCTGTCTCTCTCTCTCTCTCTCTCTCTCTCTCTCTCTCTCTCTCTCTCTCTCTCTCTCTCTCTCTCTCTCTCTCTCTCACTATCTATCTATCTCTCTCTCTATATATCTCTATTTCTTTATTTCCATGCATGAACTATGGCAAAATGAAATGTTCACGTTGTACATTCATAACACATATATTTGTTATTGGCACGTCTACTAAAAGCAATGGCAGAATCAGTAAACATTTTAAAGTGACTCATATATGGGCAGTTGTGATGTACGATACAAACTCTCATCAAGCAATAAAACATGCAGCAATGTCTCAGTAAAACAGAATCTCAAATATAAAACGTTGAGTGAATCAAGTGCTGGCACAAGTAGCCAAACAACACATGCATCAACATACTACAGCATCATATTTGCTAAACAACAAAACAACAAGATTGGAAGTTAAAATGTGCATACATAGCAATAATAATAATGATAGTAACAATAGAAAACAAGCAATTAAATACTTGAGGAAGAGCAAAGAAACAACATGATGGAAAAGTTGAATGTCATCACAGAAATCACCTTTGAGGCATGATCATTTGCTTGTTTTGCCTCCTGGCAGGTTGCAAGAAATCAGTAATGATATATAATAACTTGTGACAACATAATGTAAATTACAACTGCCTAGTATCTCTTTCATTACTGACAACAATAAGCATGTCTAAGTCATCATTACCCATCAGCATAAATATTTTTCTTGTACTAAGACTGTGAACTTGAACTGAAGCTTTTTGCATAATCCAGTTTAAATCTGAAGATGAAACAAATTGCCAAGGTATTAATACAACTCTCAATGTCTTATGCCAAGACATTTTTGTTTCAAATTTGGTGTTCATAAGTTGGGTTCAGATGTTATCCAATCTAAATTATTGAGACCAGAGTAATAGTGTTGAGGGTTTCCAAGAAGTGTATTTTCCTTTGAATTTTATACTTAAAGTTTGCAGATATTTACAAGCCAAATAAGTCTATTAGAGAATTCCAGCTTACAGTTCTAATAACCTAAATATCTGGCATTTTGACTCTCTAAAAATTCTGACAAATGCACAGATTTCAACACCTAAAACACCTGCAGGACATTCTCTCTATTCTGTCGCCAGCCAATCCTGAATATTCTCAAACAATGCTGGACAATTTGTTATTGAGCATGGTTATACTCACCTCCAGGGGCAGTGTAGATATGGACATCATGACATTCATGCAACTGACCAGTGTCTTCATGTGGGTGGGGCTACTGATGAGTGGACCAATCACACGCATGAACTTCTGCAATGAAATGGTTGCCACGGAAACGTGCATCAGGTGACCAGTTACATGCATGCATTCATGTTTTAATAATTTCAGATGCAATCAAACATCAGATAATATCTGGAAATCAGATTTACCACCACAAGATAATGAAGAACAAGGTTACTACATAAAGTACTTTATCTGACAAAAACACATTATTAATTAACACAATTTGTAGTACAACATAACACACACACATAGTTATCAAAATACAACTTGCAAGACTTGGCAGCTACTTACAACAAGTGCCTTGGCCAGAGTGTCAGTGTAGTCCGCCTCATTCGGGAAATCTTCCACATTTGGCTGGTAGCAGGCCCGGAAAAACACCTGCATAACATAACACACCACATGATAGTTACACACAGTGGGAACTGTGCGTGTGGGAGAGAGACAAGGGACCACATGATGCTACTAAATGATGTCAGGCTACAGCAGTTGCTAGGTTGACCGAATTGTCTAAAACTCAAGTCAAGTAACTCTCAACTACATTTGTAATGTCTTCTAAACTGAAAGAAATTGTTCACCCCTCTCTAAATTTGGAATGTAAAAACGTATAAACAATTTTATAACCAACACTGCAAGTTTATATATAACCTGTTTATATATGAGGAGATTTGGTGAGCCAGTAGTGTAAGACCAATGACGGGGAAGAAAAGAAAACTGAAATTGGGACTCTGTATCAAGGCCAGTCTGACCCATCACATAGATGGAAACAAGAGAACATGACATGGTGGCTGCATGTCAATGACAACAGTTGACATCTACACCAGCACCAGCACATATCGTGTTCTATTCATGCCACCATGTTGCAGTCACACCTGCCTCACACAGTTACTAACACATATTTAACATGCTGAATCCACGTCACATCTGCTGGCATGGTGGGCCACCTACCTGCAAAAGTGGCAAGACTGAGTCGAGGATGTAGTGGAGTCCTTTCTGCTGCTGTTTCCATTCGCCCTGACTGCGTTCACTGCAACCAACAACCAAGAACAATTATGTACACAGTATGTACACATTTGTAGAATCATAGCACACATGCCATGGTGAATGCACAGTGGAAGGGGTGATCAGTCACAGACACCTCAACGGCACAGTGGAAGGGGTGATCAGTCACAGACACCTCAATGGCAGTGTGGAAGGGGTGATCAGTCACAGACACCTCAACGGCACAGTGGAAGGGGTGATCAGTCACATACACCTCAACGGCACAGTGGAAGGGGTGATCAGTCACAGACACCTCAATGGCACTGTGGAAGGGGTGATCAGTCACAGACACCTCAATGGCACAGTGGAAGGGGTGATCAGTCACAGACACCTCAATGGCAGTGTGGAAGGGGTGATCAGTCACAGACACCTCAATGGCACAGTGGAAGGGGTGATCAGTCACATACACCTCAACGGCACAGTGGAAGGGGTGATCAGTCACAGACACCTCAATGGCACAGTGGAAGGGGTGATCAGTCACAGACACCTCAATGGCACAGTGGAAGGGGTGATCAGTCAAAGACACCTCAATGGCACTGTGGAAGGGGTGATCAGTCAAAGACACCTCAATGGCACTGTGGAAGGGGTGATCAGTAACAGGCACCTCAATGGCACAGTGGAAGGGGTGATCAGTCAAAGACACCTCAATGGCACAGTGGAAGGGGTGATCAGTCACAGACACCTCAATGGCACAGTGGAAGGGGTGATCAGTCAAAGACACCTCAATGGCACAGTGGAAGGGGTGATCAGTCACAGACACCTCAATGGCACAGTGGAAGGGGTGATCAGTCACAGACACCTCAATGGCACAGTGGAAGGGGTGATCAGTCACATACACCTCAATGGCACAGTGGAAGGGGTGATCAGTCACAGACACCTCAATGGCACAGTGGAAGGGGTGATCAGTCACAGACACCTCAATGGCACAGTGGAAGGGGTGATCAGTCACAGACACCTCAATGGCACAGTGGAAGGGGTGATCAGTCACAGACACCTCAATGGCACAGTGGAAGGGGTGATCAGTCACAGACACCTCAATGGCACAGTGGAAGGGGTGATCAGTCAAAGACACCTCAATGGCACAGTGGAAGGGGTGATCAGTCAAAGACACCTCAATGGCACAGTGGAAGGGGTGATCAGTCACAGACACCTCAATGGCACAGTGGAAGGGGTGATCAGTCACAGACACCTCAATGGCACAGTGGAAGGGGTGATCAGTCCAGACACCTCAATGGCACAGTGGAAGGGGTGATCAGTCAAAGACACCTCAATGGCACAGTGGAAGGGGTGATCAGTCACAGACACCTCAATGGCACAGTGGAAGGGGTGATCAGTCACAGACACCTCAATGGCACAGTGGAAGGGGTGATCAGTCACAGACACCTCAATGGCACAGTGGAAGGGGTGATCAGTCAGACACCTCAATGGCACAGTGGAAGGGGTGGTCAGTCAAAGACACCTCAATGGCACTGGGGAAGGGGTGATCAGTCACAGACACCTCAATGGCACAGTGGAAGGGGTGATCAGTCACAGACACCTCAATGGCACAGTGGAAGGGGTGATCAGTCACAGACACCTCAATGGCACAGTGGAAGGGGTGATCAGTCACAGACACCTCAACGGCACAGTGGAAGGGGTGATCAGTCACAGACACCTCAATGGCACAGTGGAAGGGGTGATCAGTCACAGACACCTCAACAGCTGAAGGAAAGGCGTTTAGTTGATGTGCCACACCAGCACACATGGCAAACAGAAACATACAACAGAAATAAAATTGTATGTAAAACTAAAAACATATCTGAGAAGAAGACAAAAGACAAAGAGAATGGACAGACAGACAGACATTGGAGGAGCTGAGGGAGGAAGTTGGTGTGAATGAAAACCTCAAGAAGAAGCAGGTGGGTAGTTTGTTCAAGTAGGCAGGACTTGTGGTGCAAATGAAGAAAGTTGGTTAACAAAGGTAGCAGATTGCTGGAGTGAGTTAGGTTGTAGGAGACAAAGACAACCAAGACTGAGATGTAGATTGATGAGAGATTAGGAGGGTGCGGGAGAGGAGTGGGTAATGACTGTAAGTGACAGAGAGGGTGGAGAGATAGAGGTGGATACTGGATAGATAGAAGGTGCAAGAGATAGAAGTGTGGATAGATAGAAGGTGCAATAGATAGACGGGTGGATAGATAGAAGGTGCAAGAGATAGAGGGGTAGATAGATAGAAGGTACAGGAGATAGAGGGGTGGATAGATAGAAGGTGCAAGAGATAGAAGTGTAGATAGATAGAAGGTGCAAGAGGATAGATAGAGGGTGCAAAAGATAGAAGGGGATAGATAGAGCATGCAAGAGATAGATGGATGGATAGACAGAGGGTGCAAGAGATAGAGGGGGTAGATAGATGGTGCAAGAGATAGAGGGGGTATAGATAGAGGGTGCAAGTGATAGAAGGGGATAGATAGACAGAGGGTGCAAGAGATATAGGGGGGGATAGATAGAAGGTGCAAGAGATAGAAGGGGTAAGGAGAGGGTGGATGTGGCGGAGAGGCTAAATAAAGCAGACATCAAGGAGCAGTATTGAGGCCAGTCTTACCCTGGCCATTGAGGGAAAAGATAACACCAACATGTACACAGCGTGTACAGTATAGTTGCGTACAGGATTATCAGGTAATGTGTACAACTGAGCCTGAATTCCTAAGAGCGCTGAATTGTTGAAGTCCAGAAACCTGGCAATATCTACTACCAAGCTGTTGTGCATGCTTCAAGTTTAGCGATCCTTCAACTACTAATTTACAATCATTTGACTGTTGTTCTGAATCTGAATGAGAAGAAGCCAATATTGGCTATTGTAATAACAACACCTCTTAGAATAGCATATATTCTTCTGGTTACCAACCGCCTCTGCTATATATTTTTCTGATGTCAGGAGTTCTTATAATATAACAAAGAAAATATGTAATTCATTTGTGACACTAAAATCCAAGTACAAAAAAAGGAATCTTTGCTGCTCAACCAAATACAAAGATTCCAAAATAACAGAATTTCATTTGTCTCAAATTGTTCTGTGTTGAGTTGGGGATGATGTTTTCATAAAAGAAGTTACCCAAATGCCTTAATCACAAGGTTACCTATCATAAAACATGTCCCTCCATGAAAATAATAATAGAAAGGTAATACGTCTCACCTTCCTCCCCTAAAATGTGAAAGCATGAAATAAGAAACAGAAGTATTACAGTATTCTGAAAGACCTAAGCGATTGCGAAAGCAGAGTGAAAAGACACATAAATCAAAATATTTTAAAATATCACAAATAATTTTAAATACTTCTATTTGAAATAGTATACTATGCAATCTAAAGCTCATTTTGATATTTTTATGATTTTATTATTTTGAGTACACGTACACTGTAATTCAATTTTTAGTATCTGAATTAAAATTGGACTTTGTGCTTAAAGAACCATTATAACCATAACCATGATCTATTTGCTAATGCCTCTTTCCACAAGATGACGGCTCTAAAGTAACATGTGTCTGGGACAAGTATGTATAGTTACCAGTGTCTGACAAGTTTATAGTTCAGGACACCTGTCTGGTACTGCCCTGACAAGATCGTACCTGGTGGCCATTTATAAGCAAACCCAATGACAAGGAACATTTTTATCAATGTATGAATAACTTGGGAATCAGTTACATCCAGGTCTGTGAATGAGTAAGGGTTACTGTGGCTACTTCCGAGTAAGACTGTAGGGCGGGGTGGATGACACACCAATTTTTACTAGAGAGCCTGACTAGTTGATAGGCTGTTTTACTTTTGACTACTGATTACATGTTGCTCAATGTTACCAAGTTTTGGTTCTTGGAATATAATTATTATTTTACTTTCTAACTTCAATAAATGCACTAAACACTCATGTGGCTAGTTGTTTTGTGCTGTAAAATCGTTGCAGCTTAAAATTGATGGGTGCAACAAGTGGGCAAGAGTTAGCTCTTGTCCAATTGGACAAGTTCTTTCTGTGAGTTAATTAATGTAGAGCTCTGAAGACAACGTGCTTGTGTATATTTACCCATTCCCATAAAGTGTACATCATTTCAAGCCACATGTACTTTTAATTTAAACTGCGTTTTTTGTTTAATTAAAGTTGTTACATTACTGTGTTTATTGTATTGTTTGTCAAAAGAATATTCACATTGCAAAAGGACCTACATGTTACAGATTTATGTGTTCTCGTCAACAACATAATACGGGGGAAAGTACGTGTGGGAAGTAATATGTACCAATATGAGAAAAGTAGTGTGGTTCCTGTATGAAACACAGTCTTGTTTTACAGTTTTCCGTGAAATGGGGTACTTAGGTCCACAATTAAATCAGTCGGTCCCAACCACCCAGGCTAAAGTTGAAGGTAATGCAATAGTCTCAACACCTGAGAATAGTGTTCAGTCTGTCTGGATCCTCCAGCAAGTTGGCGAAGAAATCTGACCTAGAACAAAACATATTCAAATCTCTCTCTTTTATCATAACAGAATTCAGAATAAGACACTCGCCGCCAAACAAAAATCCAGCTAGTTAAAGGAAGGACAATAGCAATGCTACATTCTTTCAATGGTAATGAAAGCAATAACTTTGCACTGAAGGAAACTACAAATCAGGAGCAGGGCTCATAAAGCATAATGTATAACTGCATGCAGCAATGCACGTCTTCTGCAGTTGTTCCAAGTTGCATAATCCACATAAAAGCTCCCTCTAGGTTAATACGATTACTATGATAGAAATACAATTTTGTATCCTCCGACACACAGTCTATTTCAACATAAACCTGTACTTCTGCTTTGGATACCTCATTCCATGGTAGGGCAGTATTTAAGAACAGATATGTGTTTCTTGTGCAATTTTCCATGAGTACCATGCACCTATAACTTGTGATACATACGCCTTGCCGGGTGCTTTCTTCAGGAGCTGTTTGACGGTCTCTGGACTAGCCTCAGCATACTTAGTGAGGTCAGCCAGAAGAGCATTGAGACTGTTCAGGTACTGCCACATCACACTGAAAACATCATATGAAGCCACTTTCTACAGCAACACATTTATGTGCCACATATTCAGACAGAGTAACGTATACACCCAATAAGGATGCTTCTAGTAATTTCTATATAATTGTTAACATAAATAATGGAGATAGTGTAGTTTTCTTTAAGCAAATTAAGACAGTAATTTACTTTGTTAGATTACAATTACCTGCTACTACATCCCCCACTGCCCCAGTGGTGCAGGGTGAGACAGCTGGCAACATTCATTGCATTCTTCTCCGCTGAACCAATTTAATGGCCATTTACTGGCTTGTGTCAAAACAGGTAACATAAAATAGTGTTAAGTGAAGATGATGTCCTATGTGCCCACTGCATGACAGGTGTGAGAGAACTAAGATGAAGTCTATGTACCCATTGTGTAACAGGTATGTGACACAAGAGTGTCAAGATAACAAAGATCACATCTACATACCCACTGTGAGACAGGTCTGTTACACAAGAGTGTCAAAATAACAAAGATGACATCTACATACCCACTGTGTAAAAGGTCTGTGTTAAATTATGCTTTCCCCAGACTACCAATTGTCAGTACTGGTCAACTCAACAATAAATCTAAATAACAATGTAAATCTAAAACCAGTTTTAGAAAAAAGTAACAACCCTTCCAGTTAGTAGATTGTTGGGTCATGAATTCCAATCTTAAAATGGGATTTTAAAATATTTGTATTAACTTATCTTACTATGCATTGTCATATTATCATATTTTAGTAGAGTACTTCGTATATTAGCACAGTTTTGCTAATAACATTAATTTATTTATCTGTATTTATTTATCTATTTATGTATTTATTTATTATTTATTTAAGTATTTTGTTTTTCTAAAATTATAAATATTTTTTATGAGGACCCCGTTGGAAATAAGTTTATAATAAATAAAATATGTTTAATTGTCATGTATATAATTTTATCAAATAGACTAAATTAATCAGTGTCGAGCTCCATTTCCAGTACTGTTTGTCATGATTGTCACGCAGTGAATATATTTTCAGCCAATAAGATTAAATTCTAACATTTGCTCTGGGGATAAAAAACATGGATGTACATGTGAATTGTTAAAAACAATGTGCCTGCTGGTGATTTCTACGATTAAATGTAAAATATTTTGTTATAAACAAATATTAATGTGCGGCGCAATGACGTGGGTGATGTTTTTAGCTCTGTTGTAATTATTGATGTTGTTGTGTTGTCGTCTAACTTCAGTAATTCACACTTTGATGGAATTTTCGGATCAAGATGATGTCCAACATACCGACTGTGAGGCAGGTCTCCAGCGCCACTCTCCACCATGCCACTGGCAGTGTTGAGGTAGACCCACAGAAGGAACCTCACGTAGGGCCTCTTGAGGTTGGTACACACGGCGCTGTCATTGAGGATATCCAACAACTCAGGTAGACTGAAGATGGTCTGACAGATTGACTCGATGAACCGATTCTCTCCCTGCATCAACAAGATACACTTTCAAGCACAAACATCTTATAGTGTTGTGTTACGTAACTTGTATCAAGATAAATCATTTACAACATTTATACTATTACAACAAAGAATTGAGATGAATTGTTTATTCGTCTCAAAAAACAAACATAATAATTTGTGAATAATGTATTTTGACATCACACAATGTGAACCAATGGAACAAATCACAAACAGAACTTTTTGAATTAAAAAAATAAATGGCACAACATAGGGTCTAAACCAACTCGAACATTAAATGACTCAAATGAGCAGCACAAGCTTGTCCACTCAAACGTTAAATTATACAAATGAACAGTGTAAGAATTAAGATTCAAATATATCTATGGAATTGGAATCTCCACACCTAACTTGGTCACAATTCTTGGAATTAACATATTTTTACATACTGAGAAACTGTCCATTCTTCATGCAATAATATTGATAAATGGAAATGTGATTATTGATCGTGCAGGGCTGAAGAATCAGCGGCACAGGAAGTATTATGGGATTTCAAATCCAACCCTCTTCAAATCCTGCACACTGAAATCTTATCTCAATTTTGTACTTAATTTTATTAATAACATGTTATAACTGACAAAATGTGTGTGTACTAAAAAATAGAAATTGGCTCACCCCCAAATTGCTCACTGAAACTAACCATACATACGACAAGCCTGAGAAGTTATGCATGCTAACTACATGAGTACAACAGCTAGCATCTACACACATTGTCCTAATTTTTATGATAACCCTAATTCATACATGACATATAAATACGACAGAAAAAGAGAATGACTGAAAGAAATATGTTTACATTAGTAACAAGAAGACAAGTGTGATGTGAATTGTTAACTTACTTCAGCACAAGTAGCCAGGAGGTCAACCACAGACACGAGGTAGTTGAGATCTGGGCAGTCAGGACCCTTCAGTAATGCCAGTCTGTAACATATACACAGTGAGGACCCTTTAATAACACCAGTCTGTAACACACACAGTGAGGACCCTTCAGTAACCCCAGTCTGTAACTTACACACAGTGAGGACCCTTCAATAACACCAGTCTGTAACATACACACAGTGAGGACCCTTCAGTAACACCAGTCTGTAACATACACACAGTGAGGACCCTTCAGTAACACCAGTCTGTAACATACACCCAGTGAGGACACTTCAGTAACACCAGTCTGTAACACACACACACGCACGCACGCACGTTTGCACGCACGCACACACGCACGCACGCACGCACACACACACACACACACACACACACACACACAGTGAGGACCCTTCAGTAACACCAGTCTGTAAGAGACACACCGTGAGGACCCTTCAGTAACACCAGTCTGTAACACACACACACACAGTGAAGACCCTTCAGTAACACCAGTCTGTAACATACACCCAGTGAGGACCCTTCAGTAACATCAGTCTGTAACACACATACAGTGAGGACCCTTCAGTAACACCAGTCTGTAACACACATACAGTGAGGACCCTTCAGTAACACCAGTCTGTAACATACACACAGTGAGGACCCTTCTGTACTGAAGGGTTCTTACTGAGGCCAACATTTCGGACTGGAACAATGTCACACATATGTTGACTGTTTGACACATCTTCTTGCTATATGAGGTCATGTGGGACACATCAAAGCTGCAGCAGGAGGACGTAGACATGGATTTTCTCAGATAAGAGCAATATTTTAACCGCACAGCACCCAAATGTTGTGTACCTCTGTTCCTTGGGCTGGTCAATGACATAAGCCACTTCTGTTCGGTATTGCATGAAATATTTCATCACGTATGCCTGATTTCTCTTGAGGGGAAGGTTCAGTTCCTCCACCTGACAAACACGCAAAATGCTGTATATTACACAGACTGTCATTTCTCAACAAGCACACAAAATGCTATACATTACACAGCCTGTCACTTCTCACCAAACACACAAAATGCTATACATTACACAGCCTGTCACTTCTCACCAAACACACAAAATGCTATACATTACACAGCCTGTCACTTCTCAACAAACACACAAAATGCTATACATTACACAGCCTGTCACTTCTCACCAAACACACAAAATGCTATACATTACACAGCCTATCACTTCTCACCAAACACACAAAATGCTATACATTACACAGCCTGTCACTTCTCACAAACACACAAAATGCTATACATTACACAGCCTGTCACTTCTCACCAAACACACAAAATGCTATACATTACACAGCCTGTCACTTCTCAACAAACACACAAAATGCTATACATTACACAGCCTGTCACTTCTCACTAAACACACAAAATGCTATACATTACACAGCCTGTCACTTCTCAACAAACACACAAAATGCTATACATTACACAGCCTGTCACTTCTCACCAAACACACAAAATGCTATACATTACACAGCCTGTCACTTCTCACCAAACACACAAAATGCTGTACATTAAACAGCCAGTTCACTTCTCACCAGACACACAAAATGCTGTACATTAAACAGCCAGTTCACTTCTCACCAGACACACAAAATGCTGTACATTAAATAGCCAGTTCACTTCTCACCAGACACACAAAATGCTGTACATTAAACAGCCAGTTTACTTCTCAACAAACACACAAAATGCTGTACATTAAACAGCCAGTTCACTTCTCAACAAACACATAAAATACTGTACATTAAACAGCCAGTTCACTTCTTAACAAACACACAAAATGCTGTACATTAAACAGCCAGTTCACTTCTCCGTCTACTATTTCATTACACATACTCTTTGTCCAGATTGCATAACATATTACATCACAATGTGTGTACAATATCAAAAGATTCCTATGCGTTGTCATGGTGACATGTTACCTTGACAATGGCGTTAAGCAGGTCAAGGAACTGTGGTGCCTTGTTTGTGTGAGTTGCCACGAGCGACATGATCTGCTCTATGTGATGGGGCATGATCTTCAGACATGTCTCCTTGTTGCCAGTGAACACCTATGGGAAGGAGAGGGTTAATGTAACCATATGTGGGAAAGAGAGGGTTAATGTACCACTCCCTCTGCTGGCACGATCACCATCACCAACAGAAAATTGCATGGTTAAACAAAAAAACACTGACACTACAACTCAAACATGTAGTACCAAAGTATGATAAGTACATTAACTGTTCATAGTGAAACATGTAAATGATTTCTTATATGATAAATAAATGAAATAAAAAGACGAGGCAGAGACTGCAACTAAGAAGTTGGGTGCAGACTACTATAGACACAACTGTCAGAGAGACTGAGAGAAACCACACAAGAGAGGGTGGCAGAAAGGGGTGACTGAGGATAAATGTGTCAATGAGATCCTTTGAAAGGGCAGGAGTTGATAGAGAGAAGGGGGGATGTCAGAAGAGATAGAGAGAACCCACTGAGAGGGTGAAACAGACTAACTGATGTCACCCCGCCCTGCAAGGGATCAGGGGGAGAATAAGAAACAGAATTCTCTCAAAAAGACTGGTCAGAATGTCACATGAGTTTCACTTCCCTGTTGTGCTTCAGTTTTCTACCCACAAAAACTGTTAGGTGTGAAATAAGCAGTTATTTTTACCTCAATGAGGGCCTCGGCCATCTCTGACTCAGCACCCTTGATGTGGAGCAACATGTTGAGGCGGTCAAACAGTCGCTGCTGGACGAGTGCATTCTCCCGCGCCATCGCCTTCAGCAGACTGAAGCACTTCCGGAAGATCTCCTGCATCCCTTGATACTGCTCCTGCAGGAACACAAGGGTTAATGTTTAATACATCCCGGGGGTACACATTTTTAAATGTTCCTCACATTTTGAGTTAAAACAGTGTTAATCAGTGTAATTTGTTTTCATTCATTATCTTCAATTGAGTCCTATCCACCTGTAACCTGACTGCCTTAAGCAAACTCTGTCAAATGATCAAAAAATGGCGCCTGAACATGTACTCTTCAGTGTATACAGTTTTAGTTGTAGTTTGTTGAAATTCTGGTTTCAGAAGATTATCTTTATGACAAAAACCTAAAGGAAAGTTGTTAAAGTGTTAAATGTGTGCAGTAATGTTTGCATAAGATGTCATGTCACAGTTGTAATGTATTTCACATATCTAACTATTATCAGCATTGTTGGCAAAGCTTGATGGAGGCCTTGTGCATAGTGACATAAACAAATGTCATTTACCGTATACATCAATTTATAATAACTTGTTATTTATTATTACTTCCTCAGGGAATTATTATGAATACCATTGATATGCAAATCATTTGACTACTTTATGCTCCAAGGTAACTTATTCTTTCAGCCACTAATCGGCTATTAGGTATAAAACATAATTATAAGTTGCTCATAAATCGTAACTAAAACACAAGTTCTAACACATCTTACCTCATAATCATCCTTGTAAAGCAATGGGAAATGACACAAATACATAACAAATTAATACAAGTAACTCATAAAAGTGTTGATATAAAGGTAAATTTCAAAATGTGTATTCATAGTTTCTCCAATGCAACTGATGTTACCTTAACCGACCATTCTTCCCAGATCCACATTATACACATTTAATCACAATAAAATTCACTTAAACTAGTTTAAGTATTACTTATATATTAGTTATCATTTATATTTATGGTGTTAATGTTATATACACATACCGGGTACCGATGCACGGACACACACATATATATTCATATATATTACATATCTCACCTTCAGTTTTATGTCAATTTCCTGGGACAAAATGTCAAACACAATGTCAAGGATTCCTGAAAGAAAAGAAGCATTCACATTCATTATTTTATTTTACAATTTGTTTTGGCTGATATTCATTCCCAGTGTTATATTTTTTATTTATCAACATGTATTTTCAAAACCTGGAATTTATAAAAAAACTGATTTCTAAGATTTTCATTCATTTGTATATATTACAGAATCAACTCACTGTGATTGTATAGGATACTTTGGTTCATGGCGTGTCTCTCTTCTGGTTCGTCCTCCAAAGAGCAAAACCTAAAATATGAATAAAAAAAAAATAAACACCGTATCAGTTAGCCAATAGGTTGCATGGATTTAGTATATTTACTCCAGTAAAAAGTATACTTACTAATTGTGGATAAAGTTTAACTTTTTTCACAATTATGAATTCAACTGAATCCGGTAGTAACATTCATGCTGATATACATTTTATGGTTGTATTTATAATAATGCAGTAAGACACAACATATGATGTAAGACACTATATTTTAGCATCAAACACAACTAGACACTAAAAACTAGCCAACTAATCCACACTAAAATATTTCAATTGTACTATCCTTTATGTAGCATGCATTTCATAGTTTTTAGTGATTGACTGATATGTCATGATAATTTACGGCCATAGAGACTGCATTTGTAAATGGAAATTGCTATTTAGGGTAAAATAGCCTTCCAATCTAATTTATGTTAATTTACATGATAACTTAAACGCGTTTGATACAAATATGTCTATGGAATGTTATAAGCTATCAGTATGCATGTTATAAGTTATCCAAAGTCACAATCTGTATAGGGTTAATAATATGTGAACCCTGCATGAATGGTGTGACAGATATATGTATGGATTAAGGGGGAGGGGTAAATAATTATATATATGGGTTACTATTAATGAAATATTACTTATAGAACCATCATGATATTTTAGCAAGATTATCATAAATGCTGGTTATTTGCAACATTCAGTATGTTTAAATCACATCGCTGACGCAAATCACCCATCTAGGGACAATTTATCGCTCACACTAATTATGATAATCGCTCCCGTCACCAGACCATGTAACATTAATAAGATGACTGACATAGTAAATAATGTGTGTATATGTACAGGGAAGTTTATGCAAACATAAGACAATAAGTAACTGCGTAATAAAAAAATCGCTTTGCAAAACCAGCCACATGACACGATTAAACAATGGCGCCACCACACAGATAACAGAATGCCACCTGGTGGATAAAGACAAAAGTAAAAACATCGCTTGCCTAAATTATTTGGCATATTTAGGTGAGTGATTTATTGCTCGCCTGTGTTTTTCAAACGTGAAGCACTGGATCATACTTTATGTGCCATTTTCTCAGTTGTCACCGTTTTGGTTACAAAAGTGAATAGAAGTCCAAAACTAATCAACCAATGCGTACCAGTTTTCCACACAACAATAGTGAGGTGAATATCAACTTTCCTGTGAATTGAAATAGTGATCAGTCATCTTGATTATAGCCCAGATGTTTTTGAAGGTGACAAATTTAGGGATAGAAAAACAATTGTTTAAAAACTGATATAAAACAAATCCAGATGATATGCAAAAATTACTATGCACAGAAAGTTAGTATAATTCATTATCTATTTAGTAGCATATAAACTGATTAAATTACCATAGGGGGTTTCATTTTTCTATTCATTTAAAGGGATACTCCAATTAGTGAGAGATTCACACCATTTACTTACATCTGTATAATCTATTGGTTGCCCATAGTAATTGTGCACAAAGATCGTTAATAAACAATTAATTATAGTATAATTGTATCAGAAACACTCCATGTTGGATTCAGGGTGCTGCCATCTTGTGACTTATGCGCCAGTGACGTAAACCGCTTACTTCACGGGCGCGTGCACGTTCGAACATCCTATATCAATGTCCAATGGTACTTGATGTATCCAGTACGTCGCGGATTGCTTACGTCACTATAACAATTATTAGCGAAGATTCCGCCAATCATTGCCTTTTTCAACAATGCGCCAGTGATGTAAACGATTTGACTTACGTCACTGGCGCATAAGTCTCAAGATGGCACCGCCCTGAATCTAAGATAGCATGTTTTTGATAATATTAAACTACAACTAATTATTTATTAAGTTAATAATGTGAACCTCTCACTGACTGGAGTATCCATTTAAGGGATCACTGGACACAAGACAAATATTTGTTAAAGCTGATAAATTTCACCAACAATGTATTGTATGAAGTTACTATATTGAAACAAAGGATATTTCATGATTTTCTTTTTGTTTAAAAAAATTTCAGTGTGGGAGGGGGCCATAATAAAGTCTGAAAATAGTAAAATGTTAATAGTCTTAGTATCACACTTCTGCGTGGGTGTGATACAGTAATTTCTTTAAAATACATTATTCCACCATAACTTAATAAGTGATCAACATCTATTTACTCACCTGGTCAATTTGTCAAAAAACTTAAGCATAGTCTTCATCTGTTCCTCTGACATCTTTGATGACGTCAGTCGCCACATCTCAGGCAGCATTTGTTGAAGTTCATTGAGAACGTCCACTGATGCGTCGGTGATCAGGATCTGCAAGAAATACACCTTCACTAGTAAAGAATCACAACTCTTACATGTTCTAAGGAAGTCTGTAAACGCTCACCTTTCTATCAGTAATTTTTCACACATACCTATCAAAACATAGTTGCTTAACCCTCTCAATGCCAGATTAATGGAAATAAATACATGCTGATGAATTGAGAAATTGTGTTGTGACCGAATCATGTGCTATACTTGAGTTGCATAGATGCAAATAAAAAAAATTATTCTGGTATGATTTAATTTTGTTTACTATATCTGTAGTGCTACTTCCTTGTGTGAATTCCCCAGTATGTGCTAGATATGTAAATTTATTATCCAAATATGAATGATCAAAATTTGACCAAATTTTAATATTGAAAATGTTTGAACAACTTTGTTTAATAAAATATTTGTTATTAATAATTTACGGATACTTGCTGCATATGAAATATTAATAAATTACTATACTATAAAATGTACAACTTATTACATGTCTGTGGTAAACAAAACTGAAATAATTTTGTTTTTTGTGAGAGCGTGTATTTACATTATTTGTTTTACAAAATGTCATTCTTTGCGATCATATCTGTCATCTGCGTGACGATCATTACAAGCACTACCGGAAATTGAGTTCGACTACAAAACCGCATGGCAATTGATGCTATATAACCACGGAAATAGCTTGCATTACAAAATGTTGACGGTGGCCAATGAAACTTCAATATTATTACGTGCTAACTGCTAAAATAAATTGCCATTATTTGATGACACAGTTTTGCGGTACGCCTGTGCCTCTGTACTCGTGTTGATTCAGGCGTTCTGATCACGAGAGGATTAATTTAGTACTTTACTTTTCTTTACAAATAGAACTAGCAACCAGTAAACCAATAAAAATAACATTAAACATAAAGTGTTTACTTTGATGACGTCTCAATATGGTAACTGTTCCCATTACATTACGAAAATACTAAAAATAAATCTGTACTTTCAATTTGTACTTGATGTTAACAAAGATTTGTTAGACATGGTGAAATGTCAACTAAATGTTGACGTCTAAGGCTGTGTTTGTGTTTCGCTAGTACACCCACTGGTGCTGCCACCTACCTGAGCCTGCACTGCGTGAGAGAAGAGGTTGTCGTGTGTGGAGTAGAATCGGTTGAGTAGACCCATTGACTTGACAATCATCATGTCATACTCATAGTTGGACAGATCCTGTGCAGATAAGAAACATTATGATGCCTTAGAGTAGGTACAGTAAACTGCATCCAAACAAGATCTGGTGTGTTTAACTTCAACAGTTAATAAATTAATTGCAATTAATACCTTCATTTGCCAATCAAGATTAGCCTCATTATATACTGATTAACCTCACGTGAAAAATCAGTTTTCGCTAAAAACATTTACAATTGACAACTGAACTATGAGCACTAGCCAAATAATGCTTGGGGAAAAAGTCATTATCAGAAATGTGATTTTTTTTATAATATAGATGGTAAGGTGATATAGTTTTATGGTAAGGTTGCATTAGACTCACCAGATGGATGTCAGTGAGATGGAAATAACAGTAATAATAGATACACCATAAGAATGTCAGGGGAATGGTAAGATTTGGGTAGACTCACCATAAGGATGTCAGTAGGATGGTAAGGTTCGGGTAGACTCACCAAGATGAGTTACTTGCCAGAAGGATGTTGGTGAAGTAGTTGCAGGTTGAGGTAGATTCACCATAAGGATGTTAGAGAGTTGGTAAGATCGAGTTTGACTTACCAGAAGGATCTCATTTAGATGGCAAGGTTGAACTAGACTAACTAAGCAGGTGTTGATGACATGGTAAGATTGGCCAGACTCACCAAAAGGATGTCTGTGAGATGGTAAGAGCCCAAGTAGTCTGACTCCTGGAAAAGTTCGGCCAGTCGCTTCAAGGCTGCTTTGTTGGTGCTGCACACAACAACAACTCACTCAGTCAGTCAGTGTTGGAGACACAACAACAACTCACTCACCCAGTCAGTGTTAGAGACACAACAACTCACTCACCCAGTCAGTGTTGGAGACACAACAACTCACTCACCCAGTCAGTGTTGGAGACACAACAACTCACTCACTCACTCAGTCAGTGTTGGAGACACAACAACTCGCTCATTCACTCAGTGTTGGAGACATAACAATTCGCTCACTCACCCAGTTAGTGTTGGAGACATAACAACTCACTCACTCACCCAGTCAGTGTTGGAGACACAACAATTCGCTCACTCACCCAGTCAGTGTTGGAGACATAACAACTCGCTCACTCACCCAGTCAGTGTTGGAGACATAACAACTCGCTCACTCACTTAGTCAGTGTTGGAGACATAACAACTCACTCACTCACCCAGTCAGTGTTGGAGACACAACTCACTCACTCACCCAGTCAGTGTTGGAGACATAACAACTCGCTCACTCACTCAGGCAGTGTTGGAGACATAACAACTCACTCACTCACCCAGTCAGTGTTGGAGACATAACAACTCACTCACTCACCCAGTCAGTGTTGGAGACATAACAACTCGTTCACTCACTCAGTCAGTGTTGGAGACACAACAACTCACTCACTCACTCACCCACATGCACACATTTCAAACCTTTGAAAACCTTCTGGAATGGAAATGTTCCGTTAATGACAAAATGTTATTGCATGGTTTCATCGTTGAGTGTGTCTCCATCTAGCCCAATGCTCTGCCACTCTCTCTCTCTCTCCCACGCCTCACACTTCCCATTTCTCTCTTGGTACGTCACTGCTTAATTCAATTTCATCACTGCATGTAAGGGATCACCTAAAGACCTAGCCCTAAGTAGCAGTGATCACTGGACCTCACACACATGATTTTACCCATCTCATGTCTTCTTCAACTGACTTGTCTCAGGAGAGAGAGCCACTGATTGTCACAGACAACATTTATTAACTCACCTCATGTCTTCATCGATGGAGAAAGTCTCATTGAGGAGAGAGCCAAGTTCTGGATGAGATGTGACAGAGTGGTGAGCTTCAATGTAGGTTGACTTGAACTCTTGGATGAGTCTCTGCCAATGCACAGAATGAACACATGCGTTGGTCTAACATTCTGGACAAATTATCAACTACTTTGACATAAGAAGTAAACCTTAGGTAAAGAGGCTTAATAGGTAAAGCGGTACAAGAGTTTTAAGTTTCTATTTTATTACACTAATTATGTAATATGATGAAAGTTCAGCTCCTGTGATTATTACAATCAGAAGATGTTTTGTCATAACATTTTAGAAATAAGTCGAAATGTCCTATTTAGAGAACAGCAATGTTCCATCTACAGTCGCGCCTCGTTATAACGCGGTAGTTGGGGTCCACGAAATGGAACCGCGTTGTAAACGAGGCGCGTTATAGATTATATTCCGCCAGGGGCACCACCACCCCCAAAACGCTACAACAGCAACCAAAGCCAATGTGCTGGTTGCAAGGTGTATGCGTGATTTATAAAACTAACTGACATTGAAACCAACGTAAATGTGTATTACGTTAAAATAATATACACTGTCGAATGTTGAACTGAGTAAATCTTGCGAATGGTGTACAGTTTTGAAATAAATTCAGAGCCAACGCGCCAGTACACGGTCACGGTCTAAAATAACCTTGAACTCAGCAGCCGAAACGCACAAATGATTTGACATGTTGCTGAAGTCGGTCAAATATTAATACTTATACTAATTGCACTCACTGTTTGCTTAATTTCATCTTTTAATCAATCCCAAAATATAAATTTAGATCGCACATTTACCGTGCCGATTTATAATGCAATTCACGGTGGTTCGAGGCTACTGCGGTTCACACGCAGTTTACGAATTCGTATATTTGCGCACAAGTAAATGTTTTTCGTATACGTAATGAAGAAAACATAACATAACTTTAGCCTGCCATTTCAGTACCATAATTATTTTTTGTCACCGCCCGATTCGAAAACAATTTAATTGCCATTTACAAGCCGACGAATGCGCTCGTTCGCGGAAGCCACAGTGAACGGGCGCCTTCGCCGAAGCCACAGCGAACTGGCAGTAGACAAACGCGATTGATATCGGCGCAAACAAACAGGACTTTGTACCAAATTGAATGTGCCTAAAGTTAATTAAATGCAATCAAAGGAATTGGTAACGTTTTAAACAAACACTTAAGAAATTACCACACAAACCAAGCGCTGGTTACACAATAGATCGGTTTGAAAAACGATTGGATTGGTGCCGCGAAGCCGACGGCAGAGCAGAAGCCAGGGGCACAACGAACTCAGCAACGCAGTTTTACTTCTGTGTTAAATTTCTTAATATCAATAAATTGTTTCTAGATACACCTGTACAAGACAAACATGAGGACTTCATAAAAATAAGTGACGGTTAATTACAGCGTTATTGTTAGCTGTAGCACCCATTTCCCCCCTGGCGACAGAAATTCGGGGTCCACGACCGACCGCGTTATAGCCGATTCGCGTTATAGCGAGTCGCGTTATAGCGAGGCGCGACTCTACTTGCAATTTTCCATCTACTTGCAATGTTCCATCTACTTGCAGCCTGTTGTTGGAGATATCTGGTGATTCACTTCACATATCAACACTGCTGGTGCCGACTCAATCAACATATCTTTTCTTACATTCACTTTTGCAGATGGTAGCAATGGGTCAAGTTCTTAATAACCATTCAATAATGAGACATTTTCACTTGCTCCTTTCTCCTTACTCTCTAGTGGTGTCATTACAAAAATCATAAATTATTTGATTTTCATAACTAAAGTCACTCAGCTGTGGAATGTGTAGAATATCATTATAAAGAGCCCCAGAACAATTATTTGGATGGGTGCTATATAAGAAATAAATTATTATTAATATTAATAAAAATGTGTCTTACCACCAGTCTTGTGTTGAACTGGAAATTGAGGAATAAATCCAGCACTCGCAGTGCCCTAAACACAAGAGGAAATATAGTAGGAACAGTTTCTCATGCAGAAATACCTTCTAGCACTTACAGTAGCAATACCAAAATTATATACACTCAGCACATATTTCGACAAGTGTACTAACTAAAGTCAAGCTGATTAATTAACTTCTGTGACATGACGGTCTAAATTGTGAACAAATGTAAATTACTGTCAAACAGCGGTACATTCTACTTAGGTCTATTTTCACTGTGAAAGTAAATTGCCCATTGTCTGTCATGTAAAATGTAACCTACAGTATTATATAAACTATGACAATGAAGCCCAGAGGCTCTCATGTTTATATCTCAGCATAAACAAATTTGCTTTTATACTACTACCAGGTAAGTTATTTAATACCATTTTTTAACATTAAAACATATTTTGATTAACAGAACTGAGTAAAACAATATAATTGTTATTATCAACAAATACTACCGTCTACCAACTAGATGTTAAAATTGGATCAATAAAAATAACATCTAAACATAAATTGAAATCGTTCATACAAATGTATACCACTCTCACAACACTCACTGGTATTTGGCATCAACAATGGCCTTAGTTTCTGGGCTCTGTTTGAAGCGTGCCTCGGCTTGGTAGTGATCCCGCACCGAAGGCATCACTGGCACACCTACACAACATGTACTGTCCGTATGATTGGCATTGGCATAACTACACAACATATACTGTCTGTATGACTGGCACATCTACACAACATATACTGTCTGTACGATGTACTGGCACATCTACACAACATATACTGTCTGTATGATGTACTGGCACATCTACACAACATATAATGTCTGTATGACTGGCACATCTACACAACATATACTGTCGGTATGACAGGCACATCTACACAACATATACTGTCTATATGATGTACTGGCACATCTACACAACATATAATATCTGTATGACTGGCACATCTACACAACATATACTGTCTATATGATGTACTGGCACATCTACACAACATATACTGTCTGTATGATGTACTGGCACATCTACACAACATATAATGTCTGTATGACTGGCACATCTACACAACATATACTGTTGGTATGACAGGCACATCTACACAACATATACTGTCTATATGATGTATTGGCACATCTACACAACATATAATGTCTGTATGACTGGCACATCTACACAACATATACTGTCTATATGATGTACTGGCACATCTACACAACATATACTGTCTGTATGATGTACTGGCACATCTACACAACATATAATGTCTGTCTGACTGGCACATCTACACAACATATACTGTCGGTATGACAGGCACATCTACACAACATATACTGTCTATATGATGTACTGGCACATCTACACAACATATACTGTCTGTATGACTGGCACATCTACACAACATATACTGTCTATATGATGTACTGGCACATCTACACAACATATAATGTCTGTATGACTGGCACATCTACACAACATATACTGTTGGTATGACAGGCACATCTACACAACATATACTGTCTGTATGACTGGCACATCTACACAACATATACTGTCTGTATGACAGGCACATCTATACAACATATACTGTCTGTATGACTGGCACATCTACACAACATATACTGTCTGTATGACTGGCACATCTACACAACATATACTGTCTGTATGACTGGCACATCTACACAACATATACTGTCTATATGATGTACTGGCACATCTACACAACATATACTGTCTATATGATGTACTGGCACATCTACACAACATATACTGTCTGTATGACTGGCACATCTACACAACATATACTGTCTATATGATGTACTGGCACATCTACACAACATACACTGTCTGTATGACTGGCACATCTACACAACATATACTGTCTGTATGACTGGCACATCTACACAACATATACTGTCTGTATGACTGGCACATCTACACAACATATACTGTCTGTATGACTGGCACATCTACACAACATATACTGTCTGTATGGTGTACTGGCACATCTACACAACATATACTGTCTGTATGACTGGCACATCTACACAACATATACTGTCTATATGATGTACTGGCACATCTACACAACATATACTGTCTGTGTGACTGGCACATCTACACAACATATACTGTCTATATGATGTACTGGCACATCTACACAACACACACTGTCTGTATGACTGGCACATCTACTACACAACATATACTGTCTATATGATGTACTGGCACATCTACACAACATATACTGTCTATATGATGTACTGGCACATCTACACAACATATACTGTCTGTATGACTGGCACATCTACACAACATATACTGTCTGTATGGTGTACTGGCACATCTACACAACATATACTGTCTGTATGACTGGCACATCTACACAACATATACTGTCTATATGATGTACTGGCACATCTACACAACATACACTGTCTGTGTGACTGGCACATCTACACAACATATACTGTCTATATGATGTACTGGCACATCTACACAACATACACTGTCTGTATGACTGGCACATCTACACAACATATACTGTCTATATGATGTACTGGCACATCTACACAACATATACTGTCTGTATGACTGGCACATCTACACAACATATACTGTCTATATGATGTACTGGCACATCTACACAACATACACTGTCTGTATGACTGGCACATCTACACAACATATACTGTCTGTATGACTGGCGCATCTACACAACATATACAGTCTGTATGACTGGCACATCTACACAACATATACTGTCTATATGATGTACTGGCACATCTACACAACATACACTGTCTGTATGACTGGCACATCTACACAACATATACTGTCTATATGATGTACTGGCACATCTACACAACATACACTGTCTGTATGACTGGCACATCTACACAACATATACTGTCTATATGATGTACTGGCACATCTACACAACATACACTGTCTGTATGACTGGCACATCTACACAACATATACTGTCTGTATGACTGGCGCATCTACACAACATATACAGTCTGTATGACTGGCACATCTACACAACATATACTGTCTATATGATGTACTGGCACATCTACACAACATACACTGTCTGTATGACTGGCACATCTACACAACATATACTGTCTGTATGACTGGCGCATCTACACAACATATACAGTCTGTATGATGTACTGGCACATCTACATGATATATAGTGACTCTGCATCACGTGCAGAGAATGTAGAACTCTGCAGCTCAACTGGTAGTCTGTTGCTACAGATGAAAGACATATCCCCAGAGCTGAAGCTCACACATCACTGACCGACTCGATAACCCATGTGTGCTACATCTAACAGCAGATATGATGTTCTAGCCACTATGCTGCTGTGCACCATTACAATAACATTGTGCAAATGACAAAAGTATTCTAAGATGTGAAACCAGTCGATCTTTGATAGTAATAACAATTCCATACCTGCAGTCTCAGGGTAGAGTTTGTCATTGCGTCCATCCAGTAGACTGAGCAGGGGAATGAGAAGTTGTTTCATGTCATCCATGTCTCCGTAGTAACCAAAGCTGACCAGGCAGTGGACAAGACGTAGTACCTGTGGGACAAGGACAGACTTGAGGAAACACGTCCACGGAGACATGTACAGTGAGACTCTAGTCAACTTTATAACACTAAACATATACTCCACCCACATGCTTCGTACAATCATGTTAATTTCCCACCCACCTGCTCCACCAGTATTCCTCATTTCCCACCCATCAGCTCCACCAGCATTCTTCATTTCCCACCCACCTGCTTCACAATTATTCCTCATTTCCCACCCATCAGCTCCACCAGCATTCTTCATTTCCCACCCACCTGCTTCACAAGTATTCCTCATTTCCCACCCATCAGCTCCACCAGCATTCTTCATTTTCCACCCACCTGCTTCACAATTATTCCTCATTTCCCACCCACCTGCTCCACCAGCATTCTTCATTTCCCACCCACCTGCTTCACAAGTATTCCTCATTTCCCACCCATCAGCTTCACCAACATTCTTCATTTCCACCCACCTGCTCCACCAACATTCTTCATTTCCCACCTACCTGCTTCACCAGCATTCTTCATTTCCCACCCACCTGCTCCACCAGCATTCTTCATTTCCCACCCACCTGCTTCACAAGTATTCCTCATTTCCCACCCATCAGCTTCACCAACATTCTTCATTTCCACCCACCTGCTCCACCAACATTCTTCATTTCCCACCCACCTGCTTCACAATTATTCGTCATTTCCCACCCATCAGCTCCACCAGCATTCTTCATTTCCCACCCACCTGCTTCACCAGCATTCTTCATTTCCCACCCACCTGCTCCACCAGCATTCTTCATTTCCCACCCACCAGCTCCACCAACATTCTTCATTTCCACCCACCTGCTCCACCAACATTCTTCATTTCCCACCTACCTGCTTCACCAGCATTCTTCATTTCCCACCCACCTGCTCCACCAGCATTCTTCATTTCCCACCCACCTGCTCCACCAGCATTCTTCATTTCCCACCCACCTGCTCCACCAGCATTTTTCATTTCCCACCCACCTGCTCCACCAGCATTCTTCATTTCCCACCCACCTGCTCCACCAGCATTCATTTCCCACCCACCTGCTCCACCAGTGTTTCGTCATTTCTCACCCACCTGCTCCACCAGTGTTTCGTCATTTCCCACCAACCTGCTCCACCAGTATTCCCCCTTTCCCACCCACATGTTCCATCAGTGTTGTTCATTCCCCACCCACCTGCTCCACCAGCGTGTTGTGTCCAATCATTGATGCTGTCATGTCCATGTTTTCTGCGAGGAAGTTGGACAGCCAAGACCTCAGAAGGGAGATGTGGTCATTCAGTCCTGACGCAGGCCTGCTCGAAGGCTGCAGTGAAATTAATGTTTCCATCACAATGTTTGCATTGATTTGTGCAATTCCGAAACTAAACTACCTGTCTTCACGAATGGATCTGACGTGATAAAAACATGTTTATGTTCACCGAGGTATTCATTGATAATGTAGAAAATCATCTAATCACTAATGTTTTATCAGATATACTGAGGAGAAATTTAATTCTGGATTAAAATATTTTACATATGTTTTATATAATTATATCTGTTGTGTATTTAATCTGAAAACAGATTCAAGAAAAGTTTTTAGTATAGCACATTTTGTACACACAACAAAAATACACATTTTATTGCTTTTCTCGTCTATCTTATATAAACACTAATTATGTGCACATTTATGATGCAATTCATTTCTGTATGGTAAAATAACGGATATTTTCATATTTAAGGACAACTGGACTTGTGTTACGTGCATCATGTGGGAACACCAAAGCACTCCTGACAGCCCCTGGCCTGTTCTATTTCACACATATTTATGTCACTTTCTCTGGAGACTAGACAGGACAAACTTACTCAAATCTATTGTGACTATCAATGTTACATGTACATTGTGTGAATGCCCCCCGCCTGCCCCCCCCCACCCAAGTGACAGTCTTACCTTGGGGTCTCGTGGAGACTTGGGAGACCTAGGAGACCTGGCAGTCTTCTGTTTGCTGTCGCTAATGTTGTCATAGATGAACGTCAGATGAATTGTCTCAAGGATGGACTTGTTGTCTCCTACGTCAACTGACAAGTCTACAAAAACAACACAACTAGTCGTTTCGTGACAGTAGATATAACTAAGATTGGTGTCATTACATTTAATGCAGTTTACAAATAACTTCTTACTTAACTGTTTCAATACTATACAAGAATGGTACATGCACTATATACCATTACAATGCAATATATAATAACATAAAATATATGCAAATATAACTGTGGAAGCTTGAATTGTGGTATATCAACAAAACAATTTAATTCTACTCTAATTTTAGAGCAACAACATCTGTATTTTTATACAATATGCTCAACTAAATTGTTTATTAACTGAAGAGTACATTAATTACAACAAAAAATTTAATTTGCTCATGTATTTATACAGGTTTAGTGATATATAAAGTGTCATTATATTCGGAGGGGACAGAAGAAGGAGAACAGGTGAGGTGATCTAGGGAGAATGAAACATTCACACAACCAGAAATACAGTGGCTCATATAGGGATGGAGAGATTTGGACAATATGCATGGCCAGAGAAAAACAGGTAGAAAAGAGGAAAGAAGAAGGGGTAAAGAGATAGGATGAAGGAGGGAGATTGGAAAAATGAGAGGGAAAATGGGAAGTGAGATTGAGAGTGCATGAAAGAGATAGAGAGAGAGCGAGAGCAGGAGAGGAAAATGGCAAGAGAGAAAACAAGAGAGAGTAAACGATAGAGAGAACACCAAACAGGAGAGATAGGTGAGAGACAGAAAAGGCAGGGAGGAAGCAAGGGACAGAGGGAGCGAGGGACAGATAGAAGGAGAGAGGTGTCTCAAATAAGTCCATACCCAGCACTCACCTCTTATCAAGGAGCAGTAGACAGTTCTGAGTTCATCAGGTAACATCTCGTTAGTGAGACAGAGGAAGGCTTCATCAATCGACAGGTAGCACAGCTCCTCTGTGATCACACGGATCGCAAAAGTATTGCGTCCCTACAAGCAACAGTTTCACTTTGGTCACTGGTAGTTATCCGCAGAGTTAGTCCTGTCCTAGCACATAATGCAGAAACAAGATATATCCACGTATGGTAGTCAATGACGTGCTTGATTTTGTTTATTTGATAACAATTATATACATGACAATTAAACATTGTTTAGATGCAAAAGCAAATAAAAGAATAAGCATATATATATATATATATATATATATATAATACTACTTAGGATAAATACATTAAAGCATACAAACATACACTTATTTCCAATGTGGTCCTCAAAACAATATTAATAATTTAAGAAATTAAATACATAAATAAATAATAAATACATAAATAGATAAATTTCAGATAAATAAATACAGACAAATAAAATACAGATATAGAAATATTTTAAAATACAGATAAATAAATGTTATTAGCAAGACAATGTGTTAATATAAAAAGTACTCTACTAAAATATGATAATATGACAATACATAGTAAGATAAGTTAATAAAAACGCACACTGTATATTAAAAGCGACTTTAAGATTGTAATTCATGACCCAACAATCTACTAAATAGAAGGGTCATTACTGTTTTTAAACTGGTTTTAGATTGACATTGTTTTAGTTCGATAGGCAGGTTGTTCCAGCGGCATATGCTTGTATAAAATAAGTAAGTTTACCCAAAACTCTTCACTCTTGGACTAACACATGCCAAGTTGCTGGCTCTTGGGGGGTATCTGTGATGTACCTTTTCAACATGTGTTCTTAAATATTCTGGTGCCTGTACATTTATAATATTGAACATGTGATCCAGTTTTTATTGTTCTACTCTATAATCTACAAGTTAATAATAATAATGATGACTTCTTATGTGCCAATATTCTCGAAGATCGAGCTCAATGGTGCGACAAAACCAAAAGAAAAAGCCATCTCGTAATCGCATAGTAATGCACGAGTCGTTGACGGTTGGATGAAGGTGCTAGAAATCTAAGGAGGATAGGCAGATTTAAAGACATAGGTTTTTACATGCTGGTGGAATGAAACTATATTTCCTTCTAATTTAACACTGGCAGGAAGCGAATTCAAAGCCTCACTCCTGCCAAAGTGCATTAGTTCCTCCGAAATGCTTCTCAATAGTACTTTTATGTTGTTGTCTTTGTCCCTCCCAATCAAGGATCCATCTCAAGGCTATCTTGGTTATAATTATTACATCATTCTTTTCCAATCCATAGCTAAACCATCTCCATCTTCCTGTGGCTATAAAGTCATTCGTGTAAATTTATGCAATCACAAATGATTTAAAAGCGTTTTGTTTTGTAGGTTGATATTGTTGTGGACACATTTTTGACAAATGCTACAAATGCTTGTGTAGACACAACCACTGGTGTACTTACAAAGGCCAGGTTGCCAAAGAGACTAAGTTGATGCTCCAAGAACAGATACTCTTCATCATTCCTCAGGTCTCTCTGAAATAAAAAACAACTATTTTCAGTGGTCAAAGAAAAAATTTAAATAAAAAATCTATAACAAGTGTACAAAGATAAGTTATTATATGACGTAGTAGTATATTATTTTAGTTTATTTTAGTACCGGGTTACAGTTTTAGATTATGGTTGTTTAGCAGTTTTACTTAGCAATTTTATGTGCTTTATTATTATTTTAATGTATATCTATCATTTATTTGTTCTTATTTTTAATCAATACACTTTTACTCAAACATTGGCACATTGATACTCAAAATAGTATATTTAATTATTACCTTTTTTCACCAATGCAGTGCACTGTATGATATTTTGACTCACCCCCTGTACAAACTCATGAAGTGGCTGCCAGGTGCGCTGGTTGTTGGTGGAGATGAACACAACCTGCGACTCACGGCCAATCTTCTGACCAAGGTCAGTGTTGTACACACAGTCCTAGACGCAAGGGTTAATGTGGTGGTTATACATGAAGTCCTAGAGGCAAGGGTTAATGTGGTGGTTATACATGACGTTCTACAGGGTGTGAGATAACATGATGGGTGTATATGCACTCCTGATTGTTAAGGGTTAATATGAAGATTATGAATGCAAACCTAGAAGCAAGGGTTAACATGATGGTTGAATATGGTCCTAGAGAGCATGTCTTAGGTATTGCATGTATAACATTAGCATGTTTGTACAACTTCTGATATGCATCATATTTTGCAAAGAATCCCTTGCATGAAAAGCAGCAGCATCTACATGATATTTTATTACACAACTATTTTCTTATACAACTAATTTCATCTTTACGTGTAAAACTTGAATATAGTATTTATTATTTATAAGCCAGTCTGAGCCATGGTAAAAGAGGCATGATGGGAGACATATTAAAACAAGCATGCATTCGTTTGTTAAAGGGATACTCCAGTTAGTGAGAGATTCACACCATTTACTAAAATATGTATAATATATTGCTTGTGCATACTAATTGTGCACAAAAATCGTTAATAAACAATTAATAATAGTATAATTGTATCAGAAACACTCCATGTTGGATTCAGGGCACTGCCATCTTGAGACTTATGCGCCAGTGACGTAAACCGCCTACGTCACTGGCGCATGCACATTCGAACATCTTATGTCTGTCCAATGGTATTTTGTATCTAATACGTCGCGGATTGCTTACGTCACAATCACAATTATTAGCGAAGATTCCGCCAATCCTTGCCTTTTTCAACAATGCACCAGTGACGTAAACGATTTGGCTTACGTCACTGGTGCATAAGTCTCAAGATGGCAGCGCTCTGTCATCTAAGATAGCATATTTTTTGGTATCATTAAACTATAACTAATTGTTTATTAACGATCTTTATGCACAGTTACTAGGCACAACCAATATAGTATACATATGTAAGTTAATACTGTGAACCTCTCACTGACTGGAGTATCCCTTTAAGAAGAATGTTTTTCATTTACATGTCTAATATACTAAAATAGTAATGCTTAGCAAAAAGTATAACAATTTTCAAACATGCACATGTAGTGTAAATGTATGGATGGACATTATTTGTGCAGATGTGAACGGACTGAGCTTAAAAATTGCCCAGCCATTGACAATACCCAGCCAGAAATAACACCAATTATCCACACCCAGTTCTGTAAGTTAGGTAGAATTTGTTTGTTTGGGTTTCATTGAAAACCGGCAGATTTGCTGCTCTTGACAGGAAACCAGGAGATGTAGTAAAATACCAGGAGGCTCCCAGCGAAACCAGCAGAATTAACATATATGGACTCTTGTATACTGTGACTTGTGTGTTGTGACTTGTGTACTGCATCTTGTGCAGTTATTTGTGTACTGCATGTCTTGTGTATTGTGACTTGTGTATTGTGACTTGTGTCTTGTGTACTGTGAATTGTATACTTTGGTCTTGTGTACTGTGAATTGTGTACTGTCTTGTGTACTATGTCTTGTGTACTGTACGTGTCTTGTGTACTGTGACTTGTGTACTGTGTCTTGTGCACTGTTATTGGTGTACTGTGTCTTGTGTACTGTCTTGTGTACTGTGTCTTGTGTACTGTGTCTTGTGTACTGTGTCTTGTGTACTGTGTCTTGTGTACTGTTCTTGTGTACTGTTCTTGTGTACTGTGTATTGTGTACTGTTCTTGTGTACTGTGTATTGTGTAAGGTTCTTATGTACTGTGTATTATGTACTGTTCTGTGTACTGTTCTTGTGTACTGTGTCTTGTGTACTGTATCTTGTGTACTGTTTTGTGTACTGTGTTTTGTATACTGTGTATTGTGTACTGTTCTTGTGTACTGTTCTTATGTACTGTGTATTGTGTACTGTGTCTTGTGTACTGTTTTGTGTACTGTGTTTTGTGTACTATGTCTTGTGTACTATGTATATTATATCCTGTAGCTTAGACACTCACCTTTCCACCCTTCATCAGCCAGACTTGTGTGATGTAGGTCTGGTTGTCAGGGATAGACATGCCGTCACACACACACAGCACACTCAACAGATCCAGGTAGCGGTAGTTCTATGGCAGAAACACACAAGACTCACACGACTGACTTTACATCCATTGGTGTACTAAAGAGGGCGAGGAGGTGGACACGTGACAGTGACACGGGATCTTGAAAGATGAAATTACTTGTACCACTCCATCATGTCATTGTCTTGTAATAGATGGCAACAGTACATACTTTATCACATGTACTAACAAACAGGACCACTCTCAAGATGAGACCACAGACACACTGGTGCAGAAGACTTACTTGACAGACATTACAACCCATCATATAAAATTTGCGTGATGATTCTTATTGGCTGCACCTCAGAGTTCAGGTTCCTGAGGACACATATATTACTGAATCTTTCCTGATTAAAAAGTAACCTCTAGAGCACAGCATCACTGATTTTGCAGTCAGCAAAACTACAGATTAAACTGCTTATATTTTGGTAGACCTAAATATGATCAAACACTAGTTCTGGTGAGAACAAGAGATCACAGTTAACACTGCACTGACTGGGAACTTACCTTGTTCTGTCTGAGCAGGTTCACAAAGTTGTCAATGTGGTCATGGGTGATGCGATCAACAATCTTCCTGTTGTCTTTCAGCAATTCCATCACCATCTTCGCTGCATTCAGTCCAATGTCTCCCTGCACAAGATATAAACCTAGCAGCTGGAACATTCCTGTGTGACAACTCCTACAATTGACCCATAACTCTGAAGAATTGTCTTACATTTGATGGTCTTATAAGATATTGCTTCCAGTTGTGTGCATCTTGAATGAGGCTTTTTGTGCTACAAGTCTTGGAATATATATTCATGTTGCTCAAAATCAGACGTTTTGGCATTTTAACTAACTATTTCCCAATTCCAATCAATATATCCCAGATTGCCTGACATGCAGCTTCTGAGATGTACCTGGAAGGAGATTTGGCTGTTGAAGAAGTCAATGTACTTGGCAATGTACAACTCATTCTTGCGACTGTCTCCCATCAGATATGTGTACAAGACGTTGTAGCATTCCACCAACACATGCACCATATGACTGAAACAACAACACAGCCTCAGACAACAACTAAAGAATATTAACAAAAACAACAACATGGCTTCAGACAACAACTAGTGGATATCAACAAAAACAACAACACGGTTTCAGACAACAACTAGAGGATATCAACAAAAGCAACAACACAGTTTCAGACAACAACTAGAGGATATCAACAAAACAACAACACAGTGTCAGACAACAACTAGAGGATATCAACAAAAACCACAACACGGCTTCAGACAACAACTAGAGGATATCTACAAAAACAATAACACGGCTTGGCAGACAAAAAATTGAGGATATCAACAAAAACAACACAGCTTCAGACAACATCTAGAGGGTATCAACAAAAACAACAACACAGTTTCAGACAACAACTAGAGGATTTCAACAAACACAACAACACAGCTTCAGACAACAACTAGAGGATATCAACAAAAACAAAAACACAGTTTCAGACAACAACTAGAGGATATCAACAAAAACAAAAACACAGTTTCAGACAACAACTAGAGGATTTCAACAAACACAACAACACAGCTTCAGACAACAACTAGAGGATATCAACAAACACAACACACAGCTTCAGACAACAACTAGAGGATATCAACAAAAACAAAAACACAGTTTCAGACAACAACTAGAGGATATCAACAAAAACAACAACACAGTTTCAGACAACAACTAGAGGATTTCAACAAACACAACAACACAGCTTCAGACAACAACTAGAGGATATCAACAAAAACAAAAACACAGTTTCAGACAACAACTAGAGGATATCAACAAAAACAAAAACACAGCTTCAGACAACAACTAGAGGATTTCAACAAACACAACAACACAGCTTCAGACAACAACTAGAGGATATCAAATAAAATAACAACACAGCTTCAGACAACAACTAGAGGATATCAACAAAAACAACATCACATCAGTAAACTTGGGATAATATATGTAATTGTAACAACAGCATAATGTTAAGTACGACTGGAAAATAATATATGAGTTAGCTGTGTGATCATTGAGACACCAAGCAAGCAGGATCCTGCGATCTATGTATTATAACTTTATAAGGTTGCAAAAAAGATCACAAAATAAACCAATTCAAGAAAACAACAAATCGATGTTGGTGGCAGCTGCCAATTGTGAACAGCTATGATGCATGATATGAGGTTGACTGTATATAACGTATTGTTGTCATACTTACTGTTGGTCCTCAGTGCCTCGGTAGGGAATCTGCAGCAACTTCACCAGCAGATCAACAATCTGCAGCCATAAACAGCAACGACATGTTGAGCATAAAAATACAGCTGTAGGACTTGTTTTCTAATTATTTACACAATTCTGTTTCTTTGCAAATTGCACGAAGCCATAATCAAACTGGCAGCTTAAAATAATTTTATACAGTCAGATTAAATAATGTTATTCCATTTAATTACTTTTATAATATTGAAACTTAGATTTATACTGAACAATTTCACAAATGTATAAATTAAAGGAGGGCCGGAAACACTGGCACAAACATTGCTCAAACATTGCTCAAACATAAGAACACACCATTTAGAAGATAACACTATATGACAGCCGCAGTATATTTTAAATAATTTTTCAAACTTTGACGTCTTTGGCATTGGTTGCTCCCATAACTCTATAGCTGCATTTGGTGTGAGTCGTTCCTTCCTAATCAATGATGTAAAGTTTCAAATGTTTTCAATTTACTTCATTAACAGACATTTCTGCTTGAAAACAAGAATATGATGCCATATTATATCTGGTAGGCATAATATATATATATATATATATATATATATATATATATATATATATATATATATATATATATCAACAAACTATTTGTAGGAATCTTCAAAATAAAAAGTATAATCAAATTAAAATGAATGGTGTTCTTATGTTTGGTCAATGGTTGTTCAAGCATTACAGCCCCCTTTTGATGTAGCAATGACATCACTACTTTATGTGTTTATTATTGAAACATAAACATCATTTATTATTGTTTGCAACTTATATTTTATGATGTCACTTACATTTCTGCACACTAAATTATTAATGCCTTTAGTGCAACACCAGTTATCTAACCATCTGTCTGCCTACAATTACATACCCTGAGATTGCGCAGTAGTTTCTGGCGTTCTTTGTTGGGCACGCTGTTCACAATCATGAAATCCTTCAACTCTTTCAAAGCCTGTCAACAAATACATTAGTTTATTATTTCACATGAAATATGGCTGTTTTGTGGAAAACAAGTGTTGCTGGTTTAGATGTTTCCATTTATAATCTGGATAAGCTTTATTCACGCCACATAGAGTGGAATAACCACTGGGACCAAATTTAATAAACCTGACTTCACAACTAGCTACATTCACATGTAATATGCCTGGAAAATAATAATTATTAATAATAAAGTAACTTTGATAATTTGTATTTTCAAAAGAACATCCACACCCTTCTGAATTACTGGAATCATTCTGGAAAATCCTGTATGGAGATGTATGATGTTTCGAGATGACAGTAATCAACTGACATTAATCAACTTACTGCTATGATGTCAAACGCCTGCTTTGTGTTCAGTGTAAGACCAGCTTTCTTCTGCAACACAGAAGTTTCAAGATGTCAACATCAGTTGTAATAAGAACAATGTGTATTGTGAACAATGTTGGTGCAGTAAATGTATATGTTATAGACAGAGACATGATCTAATGACTCATGAGTTTGTAACATAAAACTAACCTGCTGTTAGCTGTAACAGTGATAATGCCATATCAATAACAACACACTGAGAAATCTGCCTTAGTGGAAGCTGTCCATAGTAAAAATGTGTCTACAATGGACACTTGTCAAAGTCCTGAATAACTAGTTCATATTGTTTTCTGCCTGCCCACAGTACTCTGGCAATAATGGACACATTATCTATTCCTGATGATTATGCCATGGACAGTTAGCATTGTATGAATATCTGATAAAATCAAGACATGTTAAATTGGTTATCTGACCAGTGGCTTCAATAGCATGACTCACAATTATTTGATAAAGAAAGTATATGTATAAATGAAACTAAAACAAATTACTCACATCTGCAATGACCTTGTGTATAAAGGGAACCATGCCTGCGATGTAGTTGAATATTTCTACATGACATTCCTCAACTTGTTGCAACGTGAATGCGTCGTCATACTGCATCTCACTCGACATGCCAATCTAGAAACAACACATGTACCACATAACACATTACTCTACATGTCAATCTAGAGACAACACACGTACCACATAACACATTACTCGAGATGCCAATCTAGAAACATCACACTTACCACATAGCACATTGCTCAACATGCCAATCTAGAGACAACACATGTATCACATAAAACATTGCTGGACATGCCAACCTAGAGACAACGCATGTGCCACATAACACATTGCTCGACATGCCAATCTAGAGACAACACATGTACCATGTAACACATTGCTTGACATGCCAATCTACAGACAACACATGTGCCACATAACACATTGCTTGACATGCCAATCTACAGACAATGCATGTGCCATATAACACATTGTTTGACATGCCAATCTAGAGACAACACATGTACCACATAACACATTACTTGACATGCCAATCCAGAGATAACACATGTACCACATAACACATTGCTTGACATGCCAATCTAGAGAAAACAAACCATGGGCTACATAACACTTTACTACATCTCCCTCAACACATCTATCTAGAAACAAAGCAAAGATCCCAATAATTTTGTTTTACTGTGTATTTCATCTTGTACAAACTCTCCCATTTGGCACTCTGATTTTGCATGCGATGCTTGATCCTCATAGATTGTTCAGTATTCTGTTTTTACACATTTTCACCGCAAGCATTTTCATTCAGCTGTTTGATAAAGAGCACTTAAAATACCTTACCAATTCACACTGTGCATACCTTCATTAACTTGGCTCGAAAAGATCTGTTTCACAAAATATTTCTATCTGTGCCTTCTGTTGATGCGGTTTAGTATAGAACTAATATTTGAAGTTTTACCTTTTTGAGGGGTGCGTGGGTCCACTGCAGGGCAGCCATTGACAGGTCATTCTCCCCCAAACTAGACACCTGCTTTCTTATGTACTCATCTGAAGAGAAATTACAATAGGTGTCACAATCAAATATTAAAATATGAATTAAAAAAAGAATGATTAGTTGATATTTGTCTGTGACAACAAAGTGTACTATTTCTGCAATTAATTAAAAAAAAATTCTTAGGTCATTAGTTCATATAACTTGTGAATGTGTGTATGCCATAATGCTGATCAGCAGGTCATACTGAACCACTTTTGCCATGATTTGCTGAATTATTGATAGCGGTCAGTCAAAAATAATTGAGTAGTTTGTCAATGTTTTACGTAACTTTAAGGACATATATATAATATATATATATATATATATATATATATATATATATATATATATATATATATATACATACATACATACATAATTGAGTTACAATGTAATAGTCTTACCTGGCAAAGCATGTAACCAGCTGCCTGTGACAACATGTTCTATGCGACAGTAAGTATCAAACTGTATCTGGTCACTCTCCTGAAAACAGAGCAATAATTTTGAAATTGGTCTATATTTCAGAAATAATCATGTTAATCAATGATAGTAACACCTACACTCGATCACCAAAGTTTAATATATATTAAATATGTTTTGGAATTTTAGCAACTCTGATATCATGAAAACTGAAACCCTAAATTTCTGCATGATCACTATTGACAAAAAACTGTATCCACAAAAATAGCTTTATAAAATCTAAAAAGTAAATGTAACAGCTTTGATGTCATTACCGAGGTACTTGTGTTTATTATTGCATATTTCCTACAATACAATCATTGCTATCTGAGTTTCAGTGCAACAGACAGAACGTTGGTGTTACCTTGATGACAGGGTGAAGTCTGAAGACTGTCTTTGGATCGTCATAGTCAGTGGTGAGACTGATTTTCTTGTCTGTGTTGACACACAGGTACTGACGTGTCGTCAGGTGCTTGAAACGACACTGCTGCTCCCACCTCACCACAGCACCTGACAATGACACATGGTGACACACTGTAAGCTTTTTATTGACGCATGGTGACACACTGTAAGCTTTTTATTGATGCATGGTGACACACTGTAAGCCTTTTATTGACACATGGTGACACACTGTAAGCTTTTTATTGACGCATGGTGACATACCATAAGCTTTCTACTGACATATAGTGACTCACTGTAAGCTTTCTACTGACACATGGTTAAACACACTGCAAGCTTTCTACTCACACACTGTACATTATATATTACCTCCAAGCAGGATATTATAATACACATAGAAAGATCAACACAAGCTACATTTTCATGAATTGAGTAATTTTTATTGTTTGAAGTTACAAATGAGACAAAGTTTAATTAAAAGAATCACCAAAACAGTTGGCATTATATCTAAGTTTGATTGTTGAAGGCACCATTGGAGACAAACTTCAAATGAATTGTTTATGTTTAAGTTGGGTCTCAATCTCATACACAATATTCATATAAAAATAAAATTTAATGTTTTTGAAGTTTAATTACTCACCACTGACCGGTCCACTTTCAAAGTCCAGTTGCCAGTAGACAATGGCTGACGTAGCCGGTGACAGATGACGTGCCTTTCTCTCATCTATTGATCGCACTCGGAAGTGCACTGGAGTAAAAAGAGGGAAATATGCTGATACCTGTATTTTCATGGTCAAAAAAGTGTATAAAATATAGTAACTCAGAAAAAAATAATTATTATGTAAAGAGAATGCCTTATGAGGTGTATGCATACCATACACTACCCAATGGTACATTTTAATTTTGCCCTATTGTTTGTAAATGTTTTTTGTCTCCACATTGATACCATAACTAACTACCGGGTAGTGTTATACAGATTGAAAAGAACAATTATTACTTAACTGGAAATAAATCTACCGGGTAGTTACAATCTTAGGAAATCTTCAACCCAAATCTTTGCCATTCTTATTATCTTAATGATGCACCTGGAGTCAGCAATCAGTATTTTGATATGAAACAATGTTTACAATATCAAAATTTGGGGAAGCTAAGGGAGGAGTTTGGTGAGAAAGACAGCTTCAGCATGATGAGTCTAAAAGAGGAATACAATAAACAACAACATCCCAATGTTGACAGTAAATCTTGCATATTACAATAGACAAAAAAGAAGAGACAATACCATCTTCTGTGGTGTCGTCATCAAACAGTCCTTCTGCGCACAGGTTGGCTTCTATCTCCTTGTGGAAAAGTCGCAGTGGAACCCCGGCCTAAACAACACAACAGCAACGAGTTGGGTACATTAACAGCAGAATGCAAATGGAAAATATAATATTTTGCATATATTTCACACTCCTAATGATTGTTATCAAATTCAAAGACGTAGTATTTATTTTATGATCATGAGCAATGTATAAATTACAACAAACATTGAAGGGTCAGGTAGGGCTGATAAGCTGCTCTCGTAGGAGCCACTCTACTAATGTAATATAACATATTTGCCATGCAGCTAATGTTTCATTACATGTGCAGTCAATAATGTCAAAAATAAATTAATGGTGTATTCCTGATTATAAAGTCACATCTGCAACTTGGCACAAGACAGTGCATAAATACTGCAATAACATTTCCAAGGGACTGCATGAAATCATGTATAATATAATGATAAGTTATATTGAGTACATAAGTGTTTGCAATACGCTCTGCCTGGCTTGTCTCCTACAGTGAGGCTACCACTACAGACAGCCCCACAGTCGACAGTGTACAGCAATGTACTGTAATGGCATAACTCATGAACTTGATATTTTGCCCTGTGGGTGGGAGTAAGTCAGTAATTGTTGTCTTTATCTGTTTTCCCTCCTGCATTACTTGCGTTCCTACCTTTAACATGTTTTCCTCCTGTTTCTCTGGCTTGTATCTGCGGTAGACTGTGAATCCAGACTTACTCACGGACATGTTCAATTCATGGCTGAGAACATCAAAACAACAAATGCTGTCAACCTCCTATAAGTTTGTACTGTTGTGAACTGCATGGAGCTGTAACTAAGTGAGATGACTGCAGAGTCCTATAACTGCATTTAATTCTATGCGATATATTGCCATGCACTGCCTAGAAAAATGATAGCAGAATGACCACTATATGTACCATTTTTAAATAGATTTCATAATCATAACTGAATTTAGCCAATTGTTGAGGAGCACATAATGTTCTTTATCACTACCCATGCCGACTGTTGTCAGGCAGGTTTAAAATAACTGAATTTATAATCTAATAACCACATTATATGACATAGCAGAATATATTTTCTCCATAATTTGCCATGATTATATAACCTGCACTGCATTGTACATTGCACATCTATTGCACACGTGTAATATTTTACATGATGATATACTTGCAAACGAAAAGGATGACCAATGAAATGAATTCAAAATATGTCTTATCAGCGTGCTGATTTGAATTATGAAGAACTCCAGAGAAGGAGCCAGGAGAAGATGACAGACCAGCTGTGAGTGGCAGAGTGAGAGTGAGAGAGTGGGAGTGGGAGAGGGTGAGTGTGAGGGCGAGGGCGAGAGCGAGAGCGAGAGCGAGAGCGAGAGCGAGAGCGAGAGCGAGAGCGAGAGCGAGAGCGAGAGCGAGAGTGAGAGAGAGGCACAGAATCACAACAGATGAATGTACCTTTGGCTGTAGACAGACAGTTTGCCAAAGGGGCCCTTGCTGACATGTAAGTATTGTCCTGGGCTCTTGACACTCTCCAGAATCACCTGGTCCCCAACTTGTACCTGCGCAATAATACCTCTATTCCGTGACCACCGAGTTGCAACCTGCTTACCACTGTGCACCCACAGAAAACATGGTTACATTAGTGCCTATAACTACAACTCATTTGCATACTGAATACAATAACCACACCCTTGACTATGCAATCTTGTTAAAAGTAATGGCCATATTAGTTCAGCTAAACACTCTCTATAATCCTCTTTGAGATGCATCAAATTTTTAATGACTACCCCTTTGCAAGTTGTTTACAGTGACCATTCTACTGTAAATTGGTGCTACATTGTAACTGTTTGTTAACCCCATTCAATGCAGATATATAGCACAATCAAAAAGACTAATGATTAAAAATTATTACTTAACATTAAACACAAATAATTTCTTGTTTTACATGAATTAAAAATTATCCTGATCCAAATTACGATATTGCCCTGACATACCAGATCTCCTTCTGACTTGACCTTGTAACGGGGCATGATGCGAAACTGTGCATGTTTGGCATTGCTTTGTAGCAGTGCCACCTATAGTGTGAAAACAGACACGCATAACATAATTTAACAGTGTGAACACATGGGTTTTGAGCAATTTATATCAGGATTTCTACTAATGCAAAACCTGGAATATTGTCACATTGTTGTGATAATGTACAATGTGAATGTGGTGCAGAGGTATGACACATGCTACACTGTGGTGTGACTAAAGGATATCAATGTTATACACAAGTCCTAAATGTCTGGATTGGTCAACTCTGCCACGAGGTGCCATGTCAGCACGGTATTCAGTGAACACATGGGACCAAATATGCTGTGTTAGCTTTTGTTTGCAGTGTCAATATTTGAAGCCAAGGTCTTAAACTAGGTATTGTGTGGCAATCCCTAGTGTGTGTACATGTTCTGATTTTCAGAACAAACATCCAGTAAGGTCAATGCAAAATGTAACAAAACACTGAACAGACATTTGAATACAGACCACCTAAATGCTACCAGCTTTTGTTCATGCTGTTTGAGATCTACTCTTACTTGGCCATATTAACAACGTACTTCATACAGAAAGATGAGACATCAATAACATGCAGTGATCTATACTGTAAATATAAACATTGATTCATTATTTTGTCAAACATTAGTGTTACAGAAACAATGTTATCTTAAAGTAAATGTAAAAAAAATTATTCAGTTGGAATGCTTAAAATGAACAATTAATATTTTAAGATATCTACGACATTTTTACGATTTTGATTTTTATGTAATGTGCCAAAACGATCATTAAGAGTGGTTCAAACATAAGATCAACTCATTGTTGTGTTCTAATGGTAGTAATTTAATAAATGTAATCTTCTGATTAAACATCATAAACCATGGGTTAAACTGGATATTCCTCAGTGTGCTGACAAGTCTGTGTTGTTAGTTGTGGTCTGTCAACATGTGTTGTTGGTAACCATGCTGATGAATCAAGTCAAGCATTTAATTATTCAAAACGTCCATCGTAAATATTTCATAATCTCAGCCGCTGTGAAAATGCCAGTGCACTGGTTTGACAAGAGGCTGTAAATATAAGTGGATGTATGTTCTACAGTGGTTATTATTCTTGTCAGTCATCCATGGATAATCAGTACCATGCACAAAGTGCCTGGATACCTGTGAACTAGCCACCCCCCACATAATGGCTACATCATCATGTTTGCAAAGAGTGCACATTAGTAATCCACTGATTACATTCTCTGAGGAAGCCACTGTTTGTAAACCATCACCTCTACTATGGAACAGACTCCCTCTGTCAGCTGTCATTTATGCAGAGTAAAATGTTTACCAGTCCAAAATATGTTGCTGTCAATGCATGTTAACATGCATACACATAAGCCAGTGAAGGCATGTGTTATATAGACACGAAACACAACCAGGAAGAACAATGCAGAAGCTTCACATCACCCTAGATATTACAATAAAATAAAACCCAACTATGAAATTAGAAATGTAGAAACTGGAGCATAGTGTAATAGTGATAACTGTGGTTGATAGATGGAATGTCATTGACACTTACCTGAATGTTACTGGACTCTGTGTGGGATGTCTGTGTTGTACTGACGTGGATGTACTTGGATGTGAACACATGTTTCAACTAGAAACAAGAATAAATATCCAGTTCATTCAGTTAAATCTATTACTAACAATTAACAAGATACCGTAAAGTGTATAGTGAAAGGTAAGTTCTCTTTTTATCACATTAATTCGATACTGTCAAAATATCAAGTTTGGTGCCTAAACAAAGGAACTGAATGGGGGAACTCAATATAATATTATAAAAAAATGATAGACATCAGTGGCTGAGCGACTCACCTGGATCACCTGTCCGTACAGAACTTTCTTTCCCAACTGTCGCTTCTGTTCAGCAACATTATCCTCCTGCTCAGCTTTTGCAGCAATCTGTTGATAATTATATTTTGACATATCAATTTTACCTTTATACATTATACAGCTAAAATATACTTATTATATATATATATATATATATATATAATATATATATATATATATACATTAAATATATATATATATATGTATATATATATACATTATATATATATATATATATATATATATATATTATATATATATATATACATATATTATATATGTATATATATACATTATATATGTATATATATATATTATATATATAGTATATATATATATATATATATATATATATATATAAAATATATATTATATATATATATATATATATATATATATATATATATATATATATATATATATATAATCACAGTAAACTAGAAATGATGTAAAATTATGACATGCATTTAAAATATACATATATATATATATATACATATATATATATATATATATATATATATATATATATATATATATATATGTATATATATATATATATATATATATATATTTATATTTTAAATCATGTATATTTTACAATTTTACTTGTATATATATTATATATATATATATATATATATATATATATATATATAATATATATATTATATATCTGTATATATATATATATATATATATATATATATATATATATACATATATATATATATATGATGCCTCCACCATGTTTGTAGAATATCATGTATTAAATAGTAAAGCTGTAATTAGAAACCTTGTTTATAAATACATGCTGAGACTTGATGCCTCTTGTAATAAGTTGGTACAGGCTGTAATTGCAATTATCAACAGTGATTTAAAGTGGCAATCCAGGATACGACATTGGATTAAGATGTTGAATATACATAACAGCTTTGACTGAATGTACAATTGTGCAATATTAGTTTATAACCGTGTGCAATACTATATTTTTTTCATGTCACCTATATGTTTAATGTTTATATGGATATGATAGATAGTGTGAAATAAAGATATTGAATTGAATCAGCATCAGTGAATTTGTCTTAGATGTGTCATAGCTACATGTTGTGCTAATTGTGAGCAGCAATAATAATTTCATAAAAATTTATATAAAAAAACACATTCTGAATATTGCATTGTTTTGCATAGATTATGTTTTATATGTTCGTTTGTTCTAAAGAAAATCAAATATGAGGTATTTAAATCTAATCTGCTAAGGAAATGGATAAAACCAGAAGCAATCAGTTCATCTACACACACACCCGTTTCACTTACCTCCGCCTGCGTACATCGAGTTTTGATAGCCAAGTCATCGGGATGCGCTTCAGATTTGGCTTTCAATTTTGTGTAATTCTTGTTCAACTTGTAGCGATTAGCAACACAGATTATAAACGAGATAGCTGCAAACAAGATAATGACAGACAGTTATGTCAAGTTTGTAAAATCAAGACAATTATAGATATATACATACACCAAGTATATATATATATATATATATAATATATACATATATATATATATATATATATATATATATATATATATATACATAATATATATTTTTATTATATATAATAATTGCCAGTATATATATATATATATATACATATATATATATATATATATGTATGTATGTATACAGACCAGTATTTCTGTATGGAGCAGAATGTTGGACAGTTGGAAAGAAGAACAGATTCTCAAGAAAACAGAAATGAGGATGTTGAGAAGAATTAAAGGTGTAACACAAAGTTAAGTGTGTGGACATCAGAAAGGAGCTAGGAGTGGATAACATCAAAGAGAAAGTAAGAGAAATTAGACTATGCTGGTATGGACACATGCAGAGAATGGAAGAAAACAATGAAGCAAGAGCAATTGTTGATATGATAGTGCCAGGAAAAAGACCAAGGGGAGACCAAGAGGGAGATGGATGCATTGCATCCAAAGGGACATGCAGGCACTGCGGATCACCCCAGAGGATGCCCAGGACAGAACATTCTGGAAATCAAGAATTCGGGCCGCTGACCCCACCTAGTGGGAAAAGGCGAAGAAGAAGATATATATATATATATACATTATATATATTATATATATATATATATTATATATATATATATATATATATTTGTTTGTGACTATCTGGCACTGCTGCTTTTAATTCAATATTAATGAAATAACAGCTTTACGTACTGATTTGGAATAATGATTTTTTATATAAATTTGAAAGAGCATATCAATACATTTGTGCAAATTATGGTGGTCTTTTATTGAAATGGCCCAAACTAAATTCATCCTACTGACCTTTTTACCTTTGGCTGAAATCCCTTAATGTCCCAATCAGTTCCTTCAACCCAGCCCCCACCCAGGGTACCCTACCTAGCAGATGCTAATAAAAATGTTGGCCAGTTAAGTTAAAGAAAGTCTCAATAAACAATCACCAACTCTTGCAGGGGCAGGCCTGTACAAGTAAGGTCAAGAAATTGGAATCGGAAATGTCACTGATTTCCACTGTGATAGACAGTTAGTCACAACTTAGACTTAGTGTATACCACCGATGGCAATGGTGATAACTAACTTACTAAGACTAAGTCTACACTAAGACTAAGTCTAAAGTAAACTGTTAATTAATGTTAATTACATTACGAGTTATGCCATTGTGCACAATATTTTTTTGAAGGGAATACACAAGAAGTTGTATCACCGAATACAATAGTTGTGGTCACAACATTATATAAGAAATCATTAGATATGTACACGAAATTGTGACGAATAAGAAAGAAAACAAAACAATGCAAACAACGAACGAGTGTAGATTCTCAGTAAAGCAACTGAAATCAGTGGTATAATTGGTAAATAGCTCTGTGCGATATTTTTACTTTCTGATCTGACAATGAAAGTTATCACCATAAAACTATTATATACCTTCATATTAATGATTAAAACTAGTTTTACTCAGACGCGCACCGTCCATCTTCTAGCGTCCTACGACGAGCACTCTCGTAGCTTATCGCTGAATCACGAAGACGCGAGAATGTAATGTATGTGCGTCTGAGAAACGCCTCACCCAGTGTCCTGGTTACAATTAAACTACAGTTGTGACACTGTTCTGAAGATAGATACTTTGCTATGATGCCAGTAGCAGTCTACAACATCACTGGCGCAGTGACGCTGTCTCGAAGAAGCCTTTCACAATGGGTTCACAGTGTCCAAATAGTGTCCAACATCTTCTTACGTGTGAGTAGTAACGCAGAATTTGGATTCTTACTAGAAGAACAGTAATTTTTAAAGGGAGGTGTTGGGTTCAATACACTATTGAACCGTGGCGTACGTAGCGAGGTTGATAGGTTTTGTTGGGGAGTTTCAGACAGAGTCGAAAGACAAAGTGGAACCTTTGTTGTACATGTGTTCCGCGGAAATGTGACCTCACATCCCTGTATAGATTAAGGCGATTACTCCACGCACAAATGACCGTTTTGGTTCTTCTTATAATATTATTGGAAAAGGTTAGGGTTAGGATATCTAGGCCCTAGGTTTTCGGTTACGTTGAAGGTACCTGTTTCAAGGCTGTTTGCAAGATTGCCATCAGGTGTTTTCATGCATTTGTACTTGGAGGGATAGCAAAAAAGCCTAAGCCTAGGCTAAGGCTAAGTTCAACGAATAAATATTAATCCAGCCTATAGTTGAATTGATCAGTCCCGTATTTTTGTGGAATAAATGTAAGTGAAATCATTGGCGGTTCCTGTGGGCACGCACTTGCCCCTCCAGGCTACATCTTTGGCTTCTGTGGTTTTCCCTGGACGCACGCACGCACAAACCTGTATTTCTGACTTTACATAAATGATCTACCCACCAATCTCACTTCAAATGTTAGCCTTTTTGCAGATGACTGCCTATTATATTCACCAATTAAATCAGACAAGGACACTTCTATCCTAAAAATATACAACCTTGACCTTATAGATATCCCACTAGATCACTATATCCAACACAACACTAGATCCTCACGTAAACATGACAGTCAGTTCTTACAAATTAGACACTCTGCAAACATACTTGGAAACAGCTTCTTCCCAACTATAATAAAATAATGAAGTTTTCTACCTCCAATCACGGTCTCAAGCAAATCATTAACTCATTTAAAAAATGTAATACAACATTTTAGCAATTAAGTTAGACGACACACCATGCACGCTGTTAACATTACACACACACACACACCACCACCACCACCACACACACACACACACACACACACACACACCACACCACACCACACCACCACACACACACACACACACACACACACACACACACACACACACACAAACCACACAACACACACACACACACACACACACACACACACACACCAACACACTAACACAGACACACACACACACACACGTACACACACACACACACACACACACACACACACACACACACACACACACACACACACACACACACACACACACACACACACACACACACACACACACACACACACACACACACACACACACACACACACACACACACACACACACACACACACACACACACACACACACACAACACACACACACACACACACACACACACACACACACACACACACACACACACACACACACACACACACACACACACACACACACACACACACACACACACACACACACACACACACACACACACACACACACACACACACACACACACACACACACACACACACACACACACACACACACACACACACACACACACACACACACACACACACTATGTCATAATCCCAGCGATACCAACTAAGTCGACGTTTTGGGGGTAGTCTGAAGAAAAAACGTTTTAAACAGTCCTGTTGTTATGGTGCGGTAAGGGACTAATTAACACAAATCGGTAATATTGCGGTTTAGTTATGGTCTACAAAACTCTACATCGTTTTGTAATGGCACTTGGCTCTACCAGCGTAGTGTGACCTTCACCTTTGACGTTTCCACGGAAGTGACGTCACCGTTGTAAGGCGCCATTTCTGACGTCTACTGCAGATCAAACTCGAACAAGTGACGTTGGACAATCACTTGGATTAACCCGGAATACGATTACATGATGCAGCTGGCAGCAAGGAGAACATTGATGACACCGCGCTGTATTGTAACGGCGTGCAATGTTAGGTGTACCATCGACGTGGTAAGTTAATTATTCAAGATTTATGTACATCCAGCATTGACGTACGGCGCTAAAACATAGGCACTCCTCAACGAACATGTTAGGAACCACAAAACAAATATGGAAAGACGTATGTTAAACATCACATACGGGAATAAAAAATAAACATCTAGGCGAGAGAGAAGACAAAGGTCACATGTGATTAAACAAGGCTGAAGATGGAAGTGGTTTGGAACATTAGCAGAATACGAGATAACCAATGGGAATCGCGTATCACCACACTAAACCTAACCCTAAACCTTATTCCACATAAGAGCAACCAAAAATGGGCACATATACGTGATTGGTTAGCAAGAAGCCACTACTTCGGTTGAACAGGGACAGCAGAACCATACGCCTGCATCATAGCTTTATGTAGGAACCGTTCACCTGTCGTTTGGACGGGTAAAACCCGTTGTGGGCGGATAGAAATATCATTGGACGGGTGGGTGGTGAATGGTTAAAAAAGCAAAAAAGGATCTTCCAAAATAATTAATATTGTCAGTTAGACCTCAAAAATGGGTGTGACGCATGTGTTTGTATTTGATTTTAGGTCTATGTCCCATTCCCCTATGGCCGCATCTATGGTGTCGTCGTCGATGCCTCCAAACATGGTTTCCAGTACAATCAGCTTGATGTGGATACATAAATAGCATTACGTTTGTGTTGTTTATCTGAGTCTCTGTGCTCCCAGTTTCTAATGAACCCCCAAAGATACTTTCGAGGCCACTATCGCATCGGCAGTGGTTGCATTGCCATTGTGTTCTTTGTTTCGGACCCTGGCGTTGTTCGCAATAAGCGGATATGACGGATATATGTGTGTTGCGGTCAATGCCGTCGATTTATGTCATTAGAAAATACGTTCTGACATTTCTATCAGTTGCCGCCGTTGTCCGGGAATACAACTATATAGATAGTGTAGTTAATGTGTGTCACTTTGTATCTACTGGACACTGCGACGACAGCTCGGTGCAGTCAGCGACATAGTTGTTATAAATAGGGGAAAACAATAAAACCTTACACTGTGTAACTGGATAGCTTATGTAAATACTAACCATAATTTGTTTCCCAAAATACACGGTCGTTACAGTACGAACGGAACGAGTAACGTGCTGGTACTACATCGATATCGATTAATCACGCAACTAATTTTTTGAAAACAAGATACTTATTACACGGTCGGTCTCACTGAATTGTATAACACGTAAATGTATGTATCGGTGATATGCAGATCGGTTCTGGTGCGTTGCTTGTCGCAGTGCACCTTGTTATCTGACGCGCACATTTTCATACCTAGCTGGAAGCAAATCATTGCTTTGATCGTTTCGTTTGTTTGAACGAACTGATGGATAAAAACGACACATGTTAGTAATATTTGTCACATGACGCGCAACCGTTTGGGATGATCGCGGATGAATTTGTCCCATATGGTGAGACGATAGCGGAGAATGATTTGCGGACCTGACCGACCTAGACGTCACATGTGGTGATGTTCTGGCTAGCAACAACATCGATGATAACGACGATGACAACGAGTCCGACTCTAGAACTCCCATCATGCTGCAATCCGGTTTCAAAGCTTGCGCAATGATCTGTCGAATGTTTGAGCAACGAGGCATCACTGACATGGCGGCATTTGACACGATCGAAAAACAATGGTTTTTGTGTCTTCAAATGGACGACATAAAAAGGACTCCTTCCACGTTAATTGTGATATTATATGTATCTTATCATTTTTGCTTACCAATAAAAACGATTCCAGCATGCCGCTTGTCATGAACAACATGGTAAGAACAGCGCCATTATGTGACGACAGAGCAGATTGTGCCGTTATACAACGCGATTGATTTTGTCATCAGACTCGCGAGCATATCCTGGCAAATTCCTTGAGAGCGATTACCTACTGCTCATCGCGAAGCTTGACCTCTGGTAAATGTTTAAAGTCTGATGCTGTACTGAGAAGTCGCGCTCGTCAAAACGCGCCCGCTACAACACGGACTTACTGCATGGCTAGCGAGCCATACCGAGCACGGTTTCGCAATGCAGTGTCGGAAGCTTTGCCGAAAATCAACACTAACACCACTGCCAGTGCGAGAAGGGAGATTACAGAACAGGTCCTTTAGTCGGCGGCAGAATCGACTGTTCGTCAGATCGCACCGCCGGACAGACGATATGTATCTTAGTAACAACACTACTGAAATGGCAGCAATGCCAGTAGAGCAAAGGGGACTCAATGTGTGGCAATAGAACACCTCAAACATCATCCACCGACGTGAACTGAAGCGCGAGCGCAACACCATCCTACATGATATGCGCCGAAAGGTTCGCAGTAACACCGAAGCGAGACTAGACAGACTGTCATCAGACGTTGCAATGAGCGAAATGTTCTGCGCTGTTCGCGAAATGCCGATTGTAAAACTCACGATCCACGACGACGCCGGACATGTGATATGCAACACAGCCGAATAGAATGCGTGGATCACGGACCATTTCTCGACCCAGTCCAATGACCATACCCTAGAAGCATTGTCAGCATTTGCAAGAAGGCCATCACTCTCGAAGAAGTTCAGCGTGCTATCGGCAAATTGAACCACGGGTGAGTTTGCGGGTATAACGACATACCGGTGGAGTTTTTCAAATGCTCGGCGGACCTGCTAGCTCATGCAGTTAGTTGCCAGCATTTTCAATGAAACGCAGGAAGTCCCCGAACCACTCAGCCTAGTCAAGGGCGTGCTCAATTTAATACAGATGCCAGATCAACCGACAGGTTCTCTCACGAGTATACGTCCGATAATATTATGAGTGCTTTGATAGACACTATAACGCGGACGTGGCACGGTCGACGTAGTTTTCGGGTATCGTTGCCGTTGGCTATGTGCCAATGCGCAGAGTCACCGCGTGTCAATCGAATTTCTCGGTATCGCACTGAGTTGCAGTTTCGATACCATCCGCCACGAGAAGCTACTCGACACGCTGCACACATTCCTCGTTGAGTCGTAAATGCGGATGATTCGCCTTGTTCTCGCCGACACGAGGCGCAGTACGCACCTCACAAGGTGATTGTCCCGCATTCGCGGCATCCGCCAGCCCTCCACAAGGTGGCAGCCTCAGCTCAATGCTCTTCACGGTCAATCTCGAAGCGGCTGTACATGATCTTCGGCCGCGTTTCCCAAACGCCCGCCAGCCGACGCCACCTTACCGCTCGACGATGAATATGCCGACGACACCGCCTTCATCAGATCATCTCGTACATTCCTCGACGACATCGAACGCATCACGGTAAACTGCTTGGCAGAGGGATCGCTCACGATCAACACGTCAAAAAGAACGCACGAGCATCAGTCGAGAGGCAGACCGGATATAGAAAGAATGGCGTAGCTCTATGATACGCAAATTGGGGTCGCTACTCGGAAAAGCGGAAGATGTCGCCCGTCAAAAAACAACTCGCCAACGTCGCGTTTCGCAACCTGTGGACAGTGATTTATGCGCTCACACCGTGTTGACATACAATATGGGCACATGTGGATTAACCAAGCCCGGCGCCATCTACGGCAGATAATCGGCATCCACTGGCCACACCGCATATCAAAGAAAGCGTTATACCACCCTTGCCGATGCAATCCCATTAGCGAGGTCGTCCAAACTGCAAGATTGTGTTTATTTGAGCATATGCTACGTTTGCCGCGCGATGTAGCCGCCCGACGCGTGGTCGACTACTGTTTCGTCGACGCTGGTATTACAGCATTCAGTGGCCGACTGCGTACGACACTACCGACGGTGTTAAGCGCCGAACTGCCACGCATCGGACGGACGCTACGGTGCTCCGTCGACGTCGACGCTCTGCGAGCACTCAACCGCGAACAGTGGCGACAGTTGGAGAGGGACCTCTCGATATGATAAGAACATAATGAGAATTTGTCGACATTAACTCAACTTTTAGGACATTATATTTTATATATTGAATTTCTGGCTAAAGAATTAACAAAGTTTTCAACTTAATAATAACTTCATTCAGACACTAAAATCCATAGTATCGTTCAAGGTTATAAACCGGAATGGCCAACAACGCGCGGTCGGCGCGACGCGGCACGTATGGCATATATTGAACATTTAATAACACTATTTTTAAATAATTGTTATCATTTACTTACTCAGTTATTTATTTTACTCAACATCGTCGTCGGTATATGGGATGGCACATGCGAAACAGACATGATTTAGTTATTCACGTCTGCACGCGAAAGTGCAAATATTAAATACTAATAACGACCTCTCTTCATATGCAAGCTGAGTAAATTATTAGTTTCCGAAAACAGTTACGTAAATTTTCTGAGAAGCACTGACTAATTCAGTGAGAACTCATGATAAGATCATAATGTTGTAACCCAAATATATCACACTAATCAGTTAGCAGAACCCTGCCGAGTTCTGAAGCCACCACAGCTGTATAATCGCTCACTGATCGATCCTATTGCCGATTTCGCGTTATAGCTATTGCATAACTCGTTTAACTACAACAACAAAAACTGAACAAATGGTATGTGCGTATAAACGAGATCGACTGTACTGATTATAAAAACATTGTAATTTTGACATTTTATTTGTAATATTGTATTGCACTCTCTGTTCAACCATTTGCATTTATATGCGCCAACTCGCATTTGAACGGGACATTCTATGGCTTATGCTAATCTGTCTATGGGTGATTTACTGGTAGAAAAATGGATTGATATCAGGTCCACTTGTTCGTCTCTGTGCCGTGTATTCATATCGCTGCCAAGTCGTTGTACAACAACAGCGGCCGTGTCAAAGGCGTCTTCAAGTAACGGCGATATTTGCGGTGTACTGAGGCCATGGTACTCGGACTAATAATAAACGTCGTCCTGGCTTCCAGACATCTGACCAAGGTCACGTTGATGAAGCATGATCTAGTCAACGGGATTATATCAGTTAGATTGATAAGATTGATCTAAGTTCGCCATGTAAAGCCCACATGGCACATGGGGGAAAAGTAAGCATTTGAAGTGCAATTTAAAAACGACTGGTCGATTACTTATTCGATCTATACCGCAGTGAGAAGGGGGTTTGCATTACCATTTCACATTCTTGTGAGACGAAATCACGACAGGCCTTTGTGCCGATCAATTACACGATATGTTCTGCTGATAGACCTACTTCTATACATCATTATTCAGTGGAGGTTATATGATGGTTCCACATACATCACTGATTGCTCACACATAGTCCAGTGAGTGTAGTGCCTGTGACTCGGATATAAATCAAACTTGAAAGAGCTGGTAATAAAATATGTCTTAACTTAATCTACTTATTTCGACCATTGCTTCAGTGATTTTGTTATGGATAGACCTTATACGAGCGTAACACAAAAGTCGTTCTACGATTGTTGTGACAAATGCTGCTCCTACCCTGAGAGTAGGACACTTCTGGCTTGCTGCGGCTCTGTCGCGGGACCACGGCCAGCTCGTTGTGGATGGAACTGAAACACGGAGGCAACAACCATGGTAATAACGTTAGGTGTGTTTTGCTACGCCTTTGCTAACTGTCGTACGTGTGTCCACACACAAAAGAACCGTGTAACGACGTACGCTGGTCGTTCCACAAGTCAAAATAACTCGAATGGGGCGTTGATTTGATATGGTTTGACTGGGCGAGGCCCAGTAATTCTTAAAACTGTTCATTAATTCAATTGCGAATATTTCCTAGACTTGATGACCTCGTAAGCAAAAATGGTTGTAGTTGTGAAACGCATGCATTGCAAAGTAAAACCATTGCAATGACTAGGCCAGTATACATCTAGCTTAACAACAGATGTGTATTCTCCCAAATATAATGTCTACTCAATTCAATGTTTCTATTCATCTCATTTAACACCATATTACAATGCAAAAAGTTATACAAATCCGCAGTAGAACTATAAACAAGTGATTTTTTGTTATTATTTGCTTTTGGAAGATTCGCATTGATGTCATTGTTGATTTTGTCTAGAAACTTCACTGTCGCGATATGTTGCTTGTTAAAATAAGCCGCGTGGCCCAATGTGCCAGGGGTCTGTTTAAAAAAACTAGCTTCAATATGGTGCTTTATGAAGTGTGTTTTAACCTATTCCCTGGCATATAGTGGGAAAATATATCTACAAATTAGCATGTAGATATGTTTAAAACATTATTTGTAAATAGTCAGCCGGAAATTCTACGAACAAGTTGGCAATTTCGGCATATAAACATTATCTCGACTCCTAAGGCAAATAACACGGGAAACGCTTCAAAGTGTTTTAATGTCGGCGCGACAATGTCTGAACAATCGTTTTTTGGCAGGAGAGAGTCCCGGAGTGGTGCAATTTGAAATGTTCTGCCACAGCCTCTTCACCCCGACTACTTTCTCTGGATCCGCCCCACTATAACTGAGCCACATTGTAAAAAGTATACTATTGCATGTCTACATAGCGCGGGTATATACAGAGAAACATGGCGCCCACACGCATGCAGTCACGTAATGTGGACACTGGGTGTCCCAGTTAGAACTCCAGTGAAATAAACAAACACCTTGACAACCAGCGAAACTCACATTGTCAGCAGATGTCATGAAATGCGATAAATAGCGGTTTCCATAGTAGTGGATGTATGAAAGCAATCGTCACGTTGCCGAGTTATAAGTTATTTATGCTGTTCATGCGGGTTAATCGCAGTGCCAATTGAATCCCTCTACAATATTTAATTATTAATGTGAACAAAAAGGCCTGGCATGCTTTTCAAGCACAATATGTTTACCGATGGTTAAACTTCCCTTATTGTGCACGCATAGGCGATTTATCGTATGCAAATAGGACATTGCTTCGTCATTTATTACAAATCCCACTCCAAGATAATCTTGTCTTTGTAAAGTAGGGAACTCGCACGTCACCGACCACCCACACACATATACGCACGGACGCACACACACGTGCGTGTGTTTTAGATGTACGTATGTAAAATTTGAATACTTGTATGTCTTTTTAGCTATAATATATATATATATATATATATATATATATACAGAGTAATGTGGTCATAATACTTTGTTTTGACCTTCATCTCGTAAAAATAATGATCTGGCCAATACGTTTCTTGCAGAAGACGCTTGACAATATACTAGGCTCTATGAATGTCCATGGACAGCGACTCTTTGTATATGTTTAGTAATGCCACTGAAAAATCGTACATGTCGGTGTTGGTGACAGCAAGGTTAATTCCACGACATTGTACTAAGAATATTGTTATAAAGACGTTACATGGATTAAATATGTACTGCTACTACTGCGACAGCAGCCGTTTTTAATGACAATTCAGAACGTCGTCAATAACAACTGCATATAAACATATCTATGCAATGCAAAAAACAGCAATACATGTATATAGACAAAACAAACTAACACGATTAACTACAGAACAGGTACACAAGTAAACAGTATCTGGCACGCAGACAAGACGATGCCCAATGTCGCTGCTCACCTGGACTGGAAGCTGTAGAGATACCCGCAGACATCCTCCGAGTAGAGACAGACGCTGTCCCCAACACACAAGCCCTCCTCGGCCATGACTTGATCGGCACGCCTCGGTGAAGATCACCGCCTGTAAGCCTCTGTAAGCCGCTGGTAATATCTCCGCACCGACTCTAGTAACTGACGGAGTGGTGAGTGGTACAACGCTTCCACTCTATCAGGAGTGTATGTGTCTATTGACACACACTGGCCAAGTCACGGCTAGACGGCCGCTGCACAACTCAACGCCGCTACACGCTGAGACATGTCTGGTGCGACGAGGCATTGTTTCGTCTATACTTCAGGGCGCAGCGACCCGAACCAAGATTAATTATTTACTCTTGTAGCGATTAGGTGGTTTGAAACATGTCAACGCGTGCACAGTTTGAATGCGCAGTGGGCCGTGCAGACGCTTAATCCCCAGGGAGGGGCTTCACCCCCCCCCCCCCGAGAGGGTTGTACTCTGCGATGTGAATGGGGTCGATTTACGAGTTTGGAACACATATCTAGTTTAACTTATTATTGTTCCTAACTCTGTGTAACCTTTAACAAGGGCACTTATATAAAAGCTAATGTTGCCTACAACAATATGCATCGACGGATGTTGATATATCACCGACGGGACAGTGTGAGTAATCAAGGCAAGTTCGTATACAGCGAGGTAGCCAATCCTCAGGATTGCCCAAAAGCGCTTTACACTTTACTCCCTGGTAGACCACCTCGGCTTCTTTGGGAAGCATTCAGCCACGCGGCAATTAATTCGCGAAGACTACTCGTATGTACATATTCACCATTGTAGCACGTTTGTTAATAATGCAGTCGGTACATTTACCCCCTAATGCATAAGAATATGTATGGTTAAACACGTATTTTCAGCATAAATAAGGCTTTATAAAAGTAATGTACAAATGTACAAATGCATTGATAATAGTATGAATGAAAGTTTATTTAACAACAACAAGAACACAGGAATATACAACATATTATGGGAAAATAATACAATACATAATGATAAAGACAATACAATATAATACAATTCCATGATTGGTGAATCACTGATGCTGTTAAAGGGACATAGCAGAAGTCATATGACTTGTATGGCGTTATGCCCTTTTTCAACTAAAATGCATAGTAGTTGTAATAAGAGTTACAAGATTGAATACAAACCGACAGTAGCCACGAATATAGTTATTTGACTAATTCAGGCAGTTAGACTTTGTGAGCTGTGTTGAAGTGGACTTTCAGCAAGTTGCTGGCGAGTAATGTGGGCCGTAGCGGCGCAGCCGTAGCCGGAGATTGCCGGGGCCAAGTCGGCGAATATTTTGAATGTTCTTGAATTTAAAGTTTTCATTCGAGTACCCTAGAATGTTCTTGAATTTCACTGAATGTTCTTGAAGAGTTTCGTGAACATCAAGCACAATAGTGGCGAAACGTCGACGAAATAATTATAGCAATATTTTGCGAAGACAATATGGCGGTAATCCGATTCACTAGATGGCTAGTCTCGCTTAATCGACTGGCAGTCGCCTACGTTACTTCGCCTAGAAGAGTTGAGGGGCTGAAAAGTGCTGCCACCTCACGGAGTTTAGTTAATGAACACGATCGCTCGATGTCGCCACTTAAACACGTTAAGCCAATCAGCTGCACTCTCTGGTTGCAGTATGGCTTTACTGCAAATCTGACTACTCACCCGCTACCGTCCACAGTGTAGTCTCGCTTAACCGACTGTCGGTCGGCTGCGGAACTACGCCTAGAAGACAGTTTGGTGATTCTCCCGGCTTTTGAATATTTATCCGCGTGATCTATACAATGATGCCACCTGACGGACACTGGTTAATCCTGCCATAATTTCTATTTTTATAAACAACTGCACATTTGTATTTCTATTTATTTTGTGTTAATATAAGTTTAATTTTGAATAGTTTTTATAATACAGCATTATTTGATAAAAAAGGTATCCTTATTTAATCTGTATGTTATCCCTGTGGGGCTAAACAATGCTGCGACCTAACGGATACTGGTTAATCCTGCCGTAATTCTTATTTTATAAACAACTGTAAATTTGAATTTCTACTTATATTTGTATTAATATAAGTTCAGTGTTGAATACTTTTCATAGGATATCATTATCTTGTAAAAGTATATCGTTATTTTAATTTTTATTTCATAGTTGGCCTGGGAGTCAATCAATGTCTCTACCCTAATCTGGGGTACGGCCGCCCTGACGGTTAACAAATGCAGATCATTAGTTTCCCCAAGCAGAGTTGAGGGGCTTAAAGGTGCTGCACCTCACCTAGCCTGGGTAACCGAGGCTATCAATAGTGTTGATATTTTTAATTTTCGTGTCCATCACAGTATTTGCTTGATGGTTGACATAATCGCCAAGCTGAAACTGAAAGGTGACTACAAATTAAGATACAAGTAGTTTAGTGAACAACGATTGTATAATAGGATGGGAACAAATCGCCACGACATATAAAATTGAGTGCTCTTCACGAAGCAATCTAAAATAAATATGTCACAGACAATGATCTTGAGTTAGTCTGTCATTCCTATAAATCGGCATCACGTCCACATGTATTGCATTGCAGGCATAATATTCAAGAGGCTTTGTCAAATATAACCTTTTGGAAAGCGAATGAAAGAAAGAATCCCCGGGGAAAGAGATATTAGATTGAATAATGAATAAAACGAACGTCTTAATTTTAGGCAGGGGTATAACATCCCATTCTAAGTGTGGCAGTGATCTTCGGTGATTCTTCCGGGGATCTCGGCACATTTGTGGGTTTTACAATGTATCATGATTTTTGTGTGTTTTGAAAATATACAAAGTGATATTTACCGGAATACCGAAAACGTTCAGTTTTTATATGTGGTGTGGTGCTTCAACATATCTACAAATAAAAAGTAATGTGTTTTCTCAAACAGGTTTTTCCTGAAATAGATGTATTCGCATAGGGTAGGCCTATACATACTTCAGTCATGCGCACACGTCTTACTGTCAGATAGATCGTGGATTAATTGTTTCTACGTTATCTGTCTGTCAGCAAAGGATAACCAAACTAAAGAATGTTATTAAACGTGGAATTAATTGTTTACCCAACCAGCGGACGTCGTACATGCGGTCAAACGATATTATCATCGTCAAGCCAGTAACAAGAACCGACGATATATACGCGTGCGTGCTTGTGTTTGTCGGTCGGTGTGTGTGTGTGTGTGTGTGTGTGTGTGTGTGTGTGTGTGTGTGTGTGTGTGTGTGTGTGTGTGTGTGTGTGTGTGTGTGTGTGTGTGTGTGTGTGTGTGTGTGTGTGTGTGTGCGTAGTGTGTGCGTGTGTGTGCGTGCGTGCGTGCGTGCGCGTGTGTGTAGGGGGTAAGAGGGGTACTTGTCCCCCTGGATCTGGAGCTTATATTTTAGCCTTACATTTTATGTAATACCTGTTACATTTTCTAATGAACAATATCCTTTTATGCAAAGCTCTTGTGAACAATAGCCGTATTAGGCATTAACAGGTCACGCACAGTCTTTGATCTCACCAACTACACTGTCGAGAAGTCCATTCCGGATCTGGACCGCAGAGAGGATGGACGTTTTGCCAGTGGAGTAGGTTCTTAAGATTGGTTCGGTGAGCGCATGCCTTGGCATAGACAGACAGGTGCGCTTGCTCGTCTAGCCACGTAAGGCTGAGGAAGCATCAGCTTCAGATCTGGTGGACATAGTCGGGTGTGCATTTTGTATACAGTGTGTTATCACATTCATCTCCAAGGTCATCAATAAATACAGAGATCAACAGCGGGCCCAGAATTGAGGTACAGAGGCCTTACCATCTGCCGACCTCGCGTTGCTATCGGTTCCCCGTTACAACCTCGAATGACATGGGCGCCGTTCATTCTCTCGAGCAGCACCAAGTCTGTGGAACGCACTACCTGAGGATTTGCGTTCCACAGATTGCGTGAAAAAGCTTAAAGCACATCTCAAGACTTGTTATTTCAAAATTACTTTCAACGTCTATTTTTTCTACACCTTTCATCCGTTTATAATTTTATTTATTTTTAATTAGCTCAACTGACATATCATTGTAACTGTTTACTAATTAATAGTTTACTAGTTGACATACATTTGAATTTTTATTAATTACAATTGACACAAATGGTATATTGCTGTGGTCATTTATTACTAATTAACTACTATGTATAATATTATATATTTATTTGTTCTGTTATTGCCTTTACAAATAGTTTATATAGAACCTTACACACACACACACACACACACACACACACACACACACACACACACACACACACACACACACACACACACACACACACACACACACACACACACACACACACACACACACACACACACACACACACACACACACACACACACACACACACACACACACACACACACACACACACAATATATACTTCTATTTCTTGACTACATTGACATATAATATAAATTACAACAATGACATGTCTGATTAATTTTAGTTTCTCTACTTCAGTATTCATATATTTTACTTGTACTTTTATTATATTTATTTCTTATAATTGTTTAACTTTTTATATATTTTTATAATTGTTTAACTACTGTTGTTAACACTACTGAACAGTGTTTGTACTTTTGGATTTTAGTGTCTAGATAAAATGTATTATATCGCTGAAACTCTATGAAAGTTATTTATCGAATAGAACGCAATATGTAGAAATTGAGGCTGTAAATCAGGATTCTCGGACCAATTCTTTTTATTATTTATATTAACGATATTTCACAAGCTAGTCTTATGTTCAATTTCATATCATTTCATATCGTAGGTTCAGCAAATTCGCTAACGCACACATCGATGATGCGGAAGTACAGCTAAATGAGGAACTTCACACAATTATTGAATGGCTAGAAATAAATAAGTTTTCCCTTGATGCAGCTGAATCTAAATTCATGGTTTTTCATATGCCCACATATCTTTAAAACACCAGTTCCTAAAATAAAGATTACAGTAATAACGAAAGTTTTAAGTTTTATTAATTTCCTAGGATTAACCATATCTTAAATGGAAAAAATATACTTTCTGAAAACGTAGCAAATAAATGTTCAAGAATACTCGGTATACTCAAAAATATATTAAAACACTTCTGTCAATAAAAATAATGTTATATAGTACATTATTAGTACCACACATTTGTTATTGCGAAATAAACTTCAGAAAAGGGCCACACGGATAGTGACTTTGAGTCATTCTTATGCACACACTGACCCGTTGTTCAAACATCTAAACTTATTAAAAGTAAATGACATATTAACCATTCATAATCATATTTAATTTCCATTCAACAGAAACATAATTAAAAATTACACCACATTATGCAAAATAAACAGCTAGACAGCCTCCAAGAGCATACTATTCCCACAGCCAAAGAATATTGTTTTACTTCCCATTTTTTGCATTGCCTGACATAATTTCTCTGTGTTTATTATGAATTTCTAGCATGCAAACGTACGTGTGCAAAACTATGTTCGGCAGCAAACTGCAAGCAAATGCATCAGGATTTTGATGGGTTCAAGAAACCACCAAAATGACCTTTCATCATCATGTTTTAAATATTCTTCATGACCGTAACGAAACATATGTCTGACAATATTTTTCTAATTAAACTTTAATAAAACAGGTTATGTCGTGAGAAAAACAATAATGTGGAGTTGTCTTGAGAAGCCAGATGGGCGCGGTGGATGTAGAAAGACGTCAGGTGTCCAGAAACGTAATCAGCCATGAACCGATAAGGCGATACAATAAAGGTTACCATAATATGGGAAAACGTGCACGCAACACCACTTGATGTTACATATTGATCGTGTTATACATTATGTAAAACCTACAAATCATTTTATATATTTAATCCTACATACGTCCTTCAGTATCCACGTAATTTCCACGTAATTTGATAAAATATTGTAAGTTTCTCTGTTTAGTTTCCATGGTTACAGCACATGACGTCAATAAAATGGCATTTTATTGCGATTTTATAGTGAATATTGCGATTTTGTAGTGAATGTAAGCTACGTGAGTTCAGACGTCAACTCGTTGTCGTTATTTCAGATCGCGTGTTATCCAGATATATTTTTCTGTGTGGTATGTTAGATGTGATTTGCAGAAGCATATATAGTAGAACGTGGAAAGACGACGCATCGTGCAAATGATGTCACGATGAGCTGAACAAGTGTAGTGTCATCGCAGTGTGGTGGAGCTGAGAGAGTGTATAGCTAGCAAGACAGTGGAGCTGAGAGAGTGTAGAGCCAGCAAGGCAGTGGAACTGAGTGTGTAGAGCCAGCAAGACAGTGGAGCTGAGAGATTGTAGAGCCAGCAAGACAGTGGAGTTGAGAGAGTGTCGAGCCAGTAAGACAGTGGAGCTGAGAGTGTAGAGTCAGCAAGACATTGGAGCTGACAGAGTGTAGAGCCAGCAAGGCAGTGGAGCTGAGAGAGTGTAGCGCTAGGAAGAGAGTGGAGCTGAGAGATTGTAGAGCCAGCAAGAAAGTGGAGCTGAGAGATGGTAGAGCCAACAAGAAAGTGGAGCTGAGAGATTGTAGAGCCAGCAAGACAGTGGAACTGAGAGTGTAGAGCCAGCAAGACAGTGGAGCCGAGAGTGTAGAGCCAGCAAGGCAGTGGAGCTGTCATGACGCGGAATAGAACACTGGGATATGTAATAGAGCATTAAGAAGAAACGTGGGAAAACGCTTCAGCCAAATTGCGAGTTCTTTGACACTACATTTATCCAGTCCTCTCAGCGGTTTAAATGAGAACCTGGCTAAAGAGTGTGATGCATATTTCTGCATGGACATATGCACATTAATTGCAGCGTGGTTTGGTGATTCCCAGAGGAGGGGAGATGATGTTCGACTAAACAGATCCAGCAGAGAATTTCTCAGAACAAGTGTGTGCAAGTCGTGTTGGTTTAAGAATGACACAGGATTTCGATAATGAGGTTTGTAGATTGTTATGACTAAACTATACAATTCTCAATTACATCAACATCCTGAAGTGTGCGTATGCATGTATATGCATATAAAATTTACAAACGTATTGTTCAGGCAAGGAATACTTGTCAAGTGTATTGGCAACGTGTTATCACACAACGAGCATCTTATCTGGTCATTGTAAGGCGCCAAGATGTCCACTATAAGCAACTTGATATGGTCGAACCTTTCAATACTTCCGGAGAATGTCGTAAATGACAGTTCTGATTTGTCGGAGAATAACGTAACTCAGCCGCCCGATAACCGTAACATTACTACGTTTCTCGTATGTAGTTTGGGTGTACCCGGTAATGTTCTCGTTATAATCGTGTATATTGTAAATATGAAAACCTCGACTAGAGTCTATATGTTCGCATTGGCCCTAGCTGATTTGGCGGTTTGTTTATGTGGAATCTTTCTTACAGCCATCAAATTCGCGACAGTCGTAACATTGATCTATTTTATCAGTGTTTCGATCAACTTCTCGGTGGTTCTCCTAGTGTTCGTGTCTATTGAACGTCTTTTAGCGGTCAAAAGACCACATACGTTCAGCAACAATACACGACGAGCGAAAAGGGCTCTGATTATCATTTGTGTTGCAGCAGCAATATTTACATCTGTATCTCAAGTAGCCTTTAATATGGGTTATAAGTCATTTTGTCTTGCTTTAGAAATATCTTTGATCAGTATATGCACAATTGTAATGGTAATTTGTTATACTTTAATAGCGATCGGTCTATTAAAAAAGGTATGCGCCTCTCGCAATCAAATCGGAAATGAGAACGCGACACGTTTACCTCAGCCAGGGTGTTCAAGTGCAGTACTCTCACATCGTGGTGATACTGCAAGGTCTACCAATCTTGGACCATTACATACCTGCACGACGGCTACACAAAATGAGCAGAATAGCGCAACCATGAAACCAGTGCCATCCGCCGTCACCAACAAGACAACTGTGAAACAAGCCAATAACTACAAAAACATGTTTTTGCTGTTCGTTATCACATTTGTCTTCGTGGTATGCTGGATGCCCACATGGCTGAACGCCTTCGGCGTAAGCGTTACCTTCGAGGTGACCCGAATGTACGTTGTGAACTCCGTCGTGAACCCGTTCATCTACGGCGTCGCCAGCGCCATGTTCCGGGAGGACGTGAGACAGTTCTACCGCCAAACTCGTGCTAAACTGTCGGCGTGTTGTCACTGAAGTCGTACCATGATTGGATGTTTACGTCACATGTATTCCCTCTTTAGGAATATTGTCCACATTTTACTTGCTCGGTCACACTAGGTCGTAACAGCGACAAAAACAGTAATACAATTGTCAAATATTCAGGCGTTTGAAAATGTTACTTATGTTTGTATGTTGTTAGTATTTAGATGAAATGCTGAGACAAAGCGAACATACGTGTTTTCAGAGCGTCGTGTAAATTGGTAACATTTGCAGAAGTACGTAAATAATTGGTGCCACGTGTTTCAGGTAGGCCTATATTTCAAATAACAACCAAATAAATCGATAACGACTTCAACAATTTCATTTTTAAGTGACGTAAGATACCAATGTATGTATTCATACGAAATAAAATATTATACATTTGTGATGTTTATATTGTCATAAAAGTATATCGAGTTGTTTTTGTTAAATGGGAACAACTCATCACGTCTTCACGCTAATGGCATGGCTTCAGTAAGTTTTGCTCAAACGTGTCAATTATAACCTGGACGTAATTCTTTTTGTGACTAATATTCAGATGAAACGTACATGATTAAAGCAATACATTTTGAAACTGTGATTTATTTGTGTCGCGTCATGACTTCTGAAACGTAACAATACAATAAATGATGGAGGAACGGAAAGGAAAGAATGAATTCAACAACAAGTACAGCAATATTTATATATATATATATATATATATATATATATATATATATATATATATATATAATATATTTATGTTGAAGTATATTCAATCTACGTCGATGTTTCAAAGGTTAATGAGATATAGCATGCAAAGATAACAAGTATCCCAATACAAATAAATGATGTCGATTTAATGGGCTGTCATTCATTGTGCTACTGAATATCAGATAACCGAAAAAAAGGAATTTGATCATATATACTTTATTTGTGAATGATTTAACATTATTTGCTAAACATGAATTTTGTCTTTACATAATAAGAAAAAAAAAACGTCTTTCGAGGGAAGCATAATGCAAAACGTTCAACAAAATTTTAACTTGCTAGAACACTTGTTAGTTATATTATTGGGATAATTTCAAGCATGTAAGCAGCGGGTGTCAGTGTTGCATGCAGGTGATACTTGGGTTAAAATACTTCTGACAGTTGCTTGAAGCAGGATTTGTCAAAGTCCAGTACTGGACGTACAGTCCAGTACTGGACGTACGGTGAAAGGCAATGTCAGTATAACCATGACGCGTGATGCATAACTTTCTCTACAACGTGTAGCGAATTTCTATCGTCACCATTTGAATTTGGCTGATGGTTTGTCTCTTGCTTTCGTAGTAGTAATGAATATGTACGGATTGTGAAGAAGATCCTTCACGGCCAAATACTGATAACGCCAGAAAATACCCAGAACACACACATTAAAATTGATAGATATGTCAAAGACCTATTATTATGCATCCATCTTTTAATATTTATCATTATAAAGACACTTAGATATGACTATTTTTCATAATAAACAAATGTAATGAACCAGATTCTGTCGTGAGAAACAACAACAAGATAGACCTTTGTTGTACAACTGGTCAACTGAGAAGAAACAGCTGGGAGCGTTGTTTTCAGGAACCCTACAGTTTTTGCGAAACATACCAGCTATTAATCGATTTAATACAGGTTCAGCTATATGTTAGATAACGAGCTCGCAACAATGTTTGATAATTCGACAGGCATCCTTCAGTACTCACATAGTTTGGTGATATTGCATATTTTCTGTGTGTTTTGTTTCCATGGTTAACGTTTGTTTTTGAACGAACATGAAGCGAACGTTTATAAAGGTTCACTTTAATTTGCGTTTATGTCACCATTATTGGTTAACGATAAAAACCGCTGATAAAATTGAGATTTTATTGCGAAATGGTCGTAAATGTAAGTTGCGTTTATGATTCCATTATCGATTAACAATAAACAACGCATGTGAAATGACGTTTTATTGCGAAACATTGATTAACGTAAGCTACATAAGCCCATACATCGACTAGTAGGGGTCATTCTAGATCACATCAACTCGTGGCATTCTTTCTGTTTTCTGTGTAGTACAACGCAACGAGTTCATGAAGCGTGTATTTGATAACGTGAATAGACGACGCTTCGTGCAACTGATGTTGCGTTGTGCTGAGCAATTTTCACTTATCGCAGGACCTGAATGAGTGTACACCTAGAAATAACCTGGAGATGACATTCCGTGGAACTTACAATGGGCACATGTGATGGAACGTTGAGAAGAAACGTACGGAAAACGATGAATGACGCTTCAGCAAAAGTGTGGAGCAGCGTAAGGGAAGACACTGGAGCGCAGTGGCTCAGTCAGAGCGTCGGACTATCAACATAAAGAACCCGGGTTCGGCTCCTGCGCTGGCAGGTAGAACCATATGGAAAGTTCTTCTTCGCGCATTAATTGCGGCGGACTTATGCGATTACCTGAGAAGTCAGGATGGTGGTCGATTAACCTGGTCTGCCCTAGGGAGTAAAGCGTAAAGCGCTTTGAAACATCCTGTGGAATGAATTTGCAGTATATAAGAACTAACCTGTAGAGACGTGGAGCTGCTGAAAACGGGCTGTGCATGGCCGTACAAATGTTCGACGCCAACAGCGAAATAAAGCCGAGTTTCTCCGTATAAGTTCGTTGTATGTATACGTGACTAAAGAGCGACATCGGGTTTTGAAAATACGTTTGGTAGATTTGCAAAACAAAAAGAAAGCATTGAGCACAGAAGGTCATGGACATCTTGATGTTTGCATGAACATGTAATGTATGAGTAAGTTACAGAATAGTGTCGCTGTGTGTCAAATTAGAATTGAACTCAATTGTTACGCAACTGAAGGTAATGTCAAAACATAATGGATAACGTGGTTGCATTGTTTCATTTGTTTACGGAAACGAACATTTTCTACTCAACTTATGCATCCGCATTAAACAAATCGCATTGAAAAGATTCCATGATAATCATGCCAGTAGATATTTAATCAAATGACTGATGTATTTTCCCTGGCAGTTGTACTTGTCAAATGTATGTGTGGCGAATTAAAAAAAACGAGCACCTTTTGTGATAACTATCAGCAGTCAAGATGTCCGCAATGAACAACTCGACATGGACAAACATTTCAACATTTCAGCAGAATATCGTAAACGGCCGTTCCGATTTCATTAATTTATTTAGACGCGATGACATTTATCTGTTCATCATATGTAGTCTAGGTTTACCAGGTAACATTCTTGTCATACTTGTTTATATGGTAAACATGAAAACGTCGACTAGAGTCTATATGTTCGCATTGGCTGTTGCTGACTTGGCGGTTTGTGTTTGTGGAGTCGTTGTGGCAGCCGCCGATATGAAATACTCGATTACGTTCAACTGGCTTATCCGGGCTTCAATCTATTTTTCGGCGACTCTTCTAGTGTTCGTGTCTATTGAGCGCTTAATAGCGGTCAAAAGGCCACATACGTTCAGCATGGATTCACGACGAGCGAAAGGGCTCTACTTGACCTTGCTCTTACGGGGGTACCATTTACAACTGTAGGAGATATATACCTATCATCTTATTCGCATTATAACATATGGCGTCCATTAGAAATCACATTAATCGGTTCAGGCATAATGGTTATGATAATTTGTTACACTTTAATAGCGATCGATCTGTTGAAAAAACCTGCTGCGCTAGAAATCGAATCGCAAATGAAAATGTGGCACGTTTACCTGAGATAGGACCAGCAAATGCAGGAGGGTCGCAATCTGTTGACATTGCACAGGCACAGCCTCGTAATCCTGAACCATCGTGGGTCAATGGCTCCCACCGTCACCAACGCGAGAACTGGGAAACACGCCTCTAACTACAACAATGTGTTTTTGCTATTTGTCATCACGTTTGTCTTCATAGCTTGCTGGATGGCAATATTCGTTTGGGTGTGTCCGTCGGGTCAGTACAGCCACTGATGATCCGAATATCAGTTGTCAACTTCGCCATCAATCCGTTCATCTACGGCGTCGCCAGCGCCATGTTCCGGAACAGTTCTACCGCTAAACTCGCGCCAAACTGTAGGCGTGTTGTCACTGAAGTCGTACCAATTGCCAAAGGTTCATTTGGTTGCAAATTGTATTCATGTCTTAATGTTGTTAATATATTGGTTTAAAGTTGCAATGAGGCGACTGTAACAATTATTCAATACTGCCAGATTGCCATACAATTTGGTAGAGTTGGCATTAGGTAGGAAATTAGTTACGACGATGTGTATACAATAGTGTTAAAAAGTTATAAACGCTAACATCGTAAAGCTAAGATTCCATATGTACGGATGCGGCATGCGGATACGGCTGCGATTTGCGAATGCGTCACGGATCTTCCGTTTTGAGTGATTCCATACGTTGCGGAACGCAGTGCGTTTAGCTCTAGTTTTGACTGCGCCGCGAGATTGGAGCACTGTATGATTCCCTTATTTTGTATTGTTATTACTTTATTTTTTACAACCAGCATTTCTAAAGTGCTTTATCGTAGGGGCGTACACACATGATAAAAGTACATGGAAAAAAATATGTATATATCTGGTAAATGTAAGTATGATACTATATTAAAATTGGAAAGATTATATAATAAGTAATTAAGATACATATGTCTAACATATTAAAGCAAGCACGTAAATAATTATTGTATATTAAAAATAAAACACTATAATGTTCTATCATTAAATAATTATACATAAATAATAATAAATAATAATTATATAAATAATAATAATAAATAATAATGCATTAAATATATGTATTCATAAAATACATACTCGTAATAGGCGTTTCCGTCTAGATGACGTGCACATTAGCATGGCGTTGAATTGGCGCGAGTTGCTGCGCTCGTAATTAGAGCAACAACAAATAACAATTACATTTTTAATTGGGGCAGCGTTTCAAGTGTTGAAAACAGGCACCGAAGGCACCGTTAAAAACGGAGTCAGTGTGGTGCGTACAATCAGCTATTTCGATAACTACACCAAGATGAGAATGTTTTTCATCTACGACAACTTCTACATGAAATGTCGGCAGTTTCTGCGACGGCATGTTTCAATCCTCGATGACAAAATAGAATGCTACTACCTTCCCGCTAATACATTCCGCCATATTTGAAAGTTACGAAAAACCCGTCTGCAATGGCGTCTCTCCTTGGAATTTCCTGTCCGATTCGTGTGCGGAAGCGTTTTGAATTGCCACATGGACCGATTCTATTTGACGCACCCGTATCCGCACCAGAAATCGCATCCGCACCCGCACGTATGGAATCATTCCTACTCCTTCCCACTGTAGCCATTTGTTGCCGCACACCACATGCCGAATCCACACGACGCATCTGTACATATTTGTGCCATATTATTCTCATTTGTGTTTAGTGGAAAAGACTTATCATGAGAAAGGGATGACATAAGTACGTTTTGCTCAAACTACTGGGGTTGATGGCTACCCTCGCCCCCTGTGCATCACGTGTCGCTGTTTGTATTTACTTATTTACGAATGATCACCACCACTATGAAGAGTCATCGTGTATTCTGACGTACCGGACTCCACGACATCAATTGATGTTTACAAAAGGGGTGTATTAATGTGACAGTGCGATTATTTACATTATCGATGTGATTGATGTATGTTGTCCAACATATTGTGTATTGTTACTTTGTTTGACAATATGCATTACAATTTTTATGATTTCATTTATACCACCTGTATTTGGTCTTACTTATATTGATGCACCAGAAACTTTAAAATTCACTACGTCACGTTCGGTACCGCTGATATATGTCACTTTATATAACGTACATGTACCAAAACTGGTGACATTACACGTTTGTAGCATGCAAGCTTATGAGCAAACGTATTTTTGTCAAACATCTAGCGTATCACGAGTTCATATAATCAAGAAACGTTTATATGTTAAATCATCTTGATTGTTTTCCCCACAAGTTACAGACTAATTTTCACAAAATGCAAACAAGCAAACAATGTCACTTGCCAGTTCGTTTGTGCACATGTTTTAGACCTACTTCGTTTTGGTGAAATTAACTGAAAACGAAAAAAAGCGTTTCGACTGTATATATCCGAAACTCGAACCACACATCTGAATTAACGTAACATCCACAAAAGACTGTAGTAGCTTAACTCTCGCGTTAAAGCGAGAAGTTGCGGCAACATCGGCCTTTGAGCCCTCGGCGCTAGATTTTAGATGCGAATGGAAGTTGCTTTACTTTTTTGTAGTCTAGCCTGTTTATATTTCCAAAAATGGGTCCCCGCAGAAAGACAGAATCACCGTCCGCGCGCGTTGTGAGAAGTTATGGAAAAGATACGACCGTATTCGCTGTTACCGTGTTGATGTTTGCCTGGATGCCTGGATGGCTGCTCTCTGGGTTAGCACGTGAGCGCCCAGTCCAAACAAATAGCGCTAACTGTTGCCAGTGCCAGTGCAATGAGTTGTCGTCAGCTACCCGATGTAAAGACTTTCTTTTTTCTTTTTTTAGACGAATAAAATAATTAAATCATTTTTATTCTTAAAAAGACTGCACTTATTGCTTAACTATTTACATACTACACATCTGGATATGAAATAAAAGAATTGGCGACGGGCAAAACGTAATGATTGGTAGCCTTTCATATTCTTCATCATCATAAGGAAACGCAAGTCTGGCAATATTTCATACGAAATGTAATCAAACAGATGTGAGAAATAACAGTAATGTAGAGTGTAGGTGTACGCTGGGTCGCCAAAAGAGAACAATCACTGGGCGCTTTTGATTTAGCGGCCTCACCTACGAACGAAGTGATACAGACTCAATCATATACATGGGATAACGTGCACGTAACATTACGTGATATTTTATATTGATCGTTTTTTAGTAAGAGAAGCCCACTATTCCTTTTATATAATTAATCTATATACGTTCTTCAATATCCGTATAATTGGGCGATGTAGTGTAATTATCTCTGTTGGTTCCCATGGTTACTGCGTGTGGCGTATCTGTGCAAATAAAACTTGCCGGAGAGTCACGTTTAATTAGCGTTTATGTTCACGTCATGAGTTCATGAGAAACGACGCTGTATAACCCGCGTCTCTGCACTGGCGGTGCCTGAGATATTGTATTATTTAAATCAAACACGATCAGTGAACAGGTGAAGATAGCATTTTGTCGCGACATAATCGTAAATTGGAGCTTCATGACCTCACACATCAATTCATAGTCGCTATACTTATTGTGACTTACTAACGATATGTGTATTGTGTTGACTAGCAGCCCGATGTTGAAGAAGCGTATATTTGAGTAAGTGTATAGACGTTGTGGACAGAAAAAAGGCAATGCAGAAATCCTTAGGACAGCCAACTGCAAAAGAAAGATGATTATCAGAATTAGAAAAGGGCAGGCACGTTTCATTGGGCACACCATGAGAAAGGAAACGTCAGAGCAAGTAAAAACAACTGGAAAAGATCAATGGGACGCCAGTTAATAAAACAATAATTGACATGTTTTGGAACGAACGCAACGAACGACCGCGCAATTTGGATGGCCATGATCGCCTTGAGCAGAAACTTGGGAAAATCAATGCACGTTAAGAACATCTACAGGTGAAGCTGCATAATCTTATAGACATTTGGCGATGAGTGTCTCAGTGTTAATGCGTCGAATACTCAACTTCCAGCACCCGGGTTCAAGTCCTGTGCTGCCGTGTCGAACCTTGGACGAGTGTTTTCACTGTACATTTCATCAGTCTACGCTGCTGTATGAATGAGTACGCTGGCTACAGACACTGGTGGTACTTGTGTATGAACTCACTTGGCGCATTCACTGCAGTGTGTCTGGCTGTTTGGCAGAGAAGCCGAGATGGAGTTTGATTGAACATGTATGCCAGAGAGTAAAGTGAAAAGCGCTTTGAGCAGTCCTGCTGCTCGGATACTACACTATATTAAAACTGTACAGTTTTACATCTAGAACCGTGGATCAACTGAAGACTTACTTACGTTGAGAGGACAACAGCGAATAGATACGTTCATATTTGTGCAAGTGTGTTCTGCGCAGGTGTTGGTGACTAAATTGTGACAATGAGGATTTTCACAATGTGGTTTGTACATTTGTGTGACAAAAATAGAGAGTACATAACTCATCAACATCTTGAAATGTCCAAGTGCACACGTATGCACATGACATCTGTAGAGTAGTGTTAATCTTCATTTCGTTCGTACATTTGTTCTTTCTTTCGTTCACGGATACGATAACTTTTTCTGCAACATCTGAAATCTCGACATGAACCGCATTTAAAGGTTCCATAATATAGAAACAGGTGGAATCAAATGTTCACGATGTTGAATTAAGTGACCAAGGCAAATGTATGTATTTGTAACGCTTTACCTAATATTGATAATTACAAGCAACCAAAATGTCTGAAATGAACAACTCGACATGGGCGAATTTTTCAACGTTTCTGCAGAATGTTGTAAACGACTCCAATTTGACGAAGAATAATGCACCTCAGCCATCTCATAACGATACATTTACTCTGCTTCTCTTATGCGTTCTGGGTGTACCAGGTAATCTTCTTGTAATAGTTGTGTATTTCGTAAATATGAAAACCTCGACGAGGGCGTATATGTTTGCATTGGCCCTTGCTGATTTGGCGGTTTGTGTTTGTGGAATCTCTTTGTCGGTTGCCGTTATAACCTTCGAGACCTACGTAACCGTCATCTATATTATAAGTGCTTCGATCAACTTCTCGGTGGTTCTCCTAGTGTTCATATCTATTGAACGTCTTTTGGCGGTCAGAAGGCCGCATACGTTCAGTATGAATACACGACGAGCAAAAAAGGTTCTAATTAGCATTGCAGTTGCAATAGCAATGTTTACAAGTGTAACTCAAGCAGTCTTTAGTATGGGTCATGAATGTATTACCTTGCTCGGTTCAGGCACAATCGTAATGATAATTTGTTATACTTTAATAGCTGCTGGACAGTTGAGAAAGGTATGTGCCTCTCGGAAAAAGGTCGCACCTGAAAATGTTGCGCCTTTACCTGAGACAGGTACGTCAAGTGCTATCCTGTCAGGCAGTGTTGTCATTGCACGGTCTTGTAATGCTGGTCCGTCACATATTTCCTCAGCGGCAACGGCTGATGAGCAGAATAGTACAGTTGTGAAACAAAGGCCACTCACCGTCATCAGCAAAATAACTGCAAAACAAGCCTCTAACTACAAAAACGTATTGTTGCTATTTATTGTTACCTGTGTCTTCATAGCTTGCTGGCTACCGAAATGGCTGGCTCTTTTCGGTGTAGTCATTTCTTTCGAGATGAACCGATTGTACATTGTGAACTCCGTCATGAACCCGTTCATCTACGGCGTTGCCAGCGCCATGTTCCGGGAGGACATGAGACAGTTCTACCGCCAAACTCGCGCTAAACTGTCGGCGTGTTGTCACTGAAGTCGTACCGTGGTGGGAAGTATATGCATTCCAAGAGGATGTGAATAGTTCTACCGTCAAACTCGCTCTAAACTGTCGGCGTGTTGTCACTGAAGTCGTACCATTGTGGGAAGTATATGCATTCCAAGAGGATGTGAACAGTTCCACTGCCAAGCTCGAGGTAAACTGTCGGCGTGTTGGCAGTGAAGTCGTACCGTGGTGGGAAGTATTTGCATTCCAAGAGGATGTGAAACAGTTCTACCGCCAAACTCGAGGTAAACTGTCGGCGTGTTGCCAGTGAAGTTGTACCGTGGTGGGAAGTATTTGCATTCCAAGAGGATGTGAAACAGTTCTTCCGCAAAACTCACGCTAAACGGTCGGCTTGTTGCTACTAAAGTAGTGCTATTGTGGAAAGTATACATGTTCCGACACTAGTTATATTATTGTTTTGTATGTCATACGCATTGAATATTAGAAACTACATTATTTGCATGTTGATATAATAACTTTATCTCAAATTATCTGGCATGTAGCATACATCATGAAATGTACACATTAATAGTATTGTAATTGTTTCCGTAATTCGTTCAATGACATTAAAACTACAAAACAGAATGTTGCGTCTGTTGGTATGATGTTTACAAAGTTGTGGCTGCTGCAATCAACCTTCGATGTTAGCTCTGGTCTCTACGATCACATTCACAAGTTCCGTCATATTTGCCGAGTGATATTAATGTGTTGTAGCAAGTGTGTTTTTATTATAATAAGGTTAATCATTGACATATGCTAACTGTGTTAGTAGTAGTCAGGCAGCAGAGGAACGGTGTTTGTTCTGACCCCTGACTTGGTTATTCCGTTATTGATTGATATTTAGACTGTTGCATGTCAATGGGAAAACCTGTTATGGCAAACTGCAGGTAAGTGGACCATGCTATGTTAACAGGCTCAAGGCAAGATAACAATTGCCATAAATCCATATTTAAAGTGCATGTCTAAAGTAGTCCATTTATCTGATAGAAACATGTTCAATCTACTCCACTGATGTAACAGTTAAACAGACATAGCCTCTAAAGATAACAAGTGCCCCAACATGTCTTGCACCGCTGATTTTGACATTCATAGCATTTGATCCTTTCGTCTGCATCCTTGTTTAATAAAATACACGAAATTGTGATGTGTAGACACTGATTCTACGAAAGTAGTGAAAACATTATTTTTAGGGACAGAAGATGCCATCCATTAATTTGCTGTTTATTACGGCATACTAGAAAAAGCAATCAAATACATTAACTGCCTCGATATGATCAATGACCTTATTTTCCCATGATTTACGGCATGATTATGATCTATGTAACAAAAAACGTGTTATGTACTACTTCCAAACAAATATATACCATACTTTTTTAGATCACTAAAATGTCGCGACCCTTTTGAAGGAACGTTTATTATGACACTCGGCCTTTCCTAAACTACATAAAACATATTACGCGTCTTGTTTGTCACCGCTACCTGTTAGATTACGCTGCAAGAACTCCAATTGTACAAAGCATACGCATCAGTTTTATTATTTATGCCCATTAGCCAAGCCTTATAACTAAAATACTACCATATTTATTACACCATTGCCAGATTTTACGATATCCGGACCACGTGTAAGACGTGTTTGCAATACCGAATGTTATGGCGTAGTCCGAACAGTAGTAATGCTTAGATTACGCAGTGATTCATCTTGTATAATTTGTTTCAGTAATAACGACACACATGCAACCTGTTTACTTGAAAACAGTTTTAATCTCTCCATCAAATGATCTTCGACCACTGGCCATATATATATATATATATATATATATATATATATATATATATATTTTATATATATATATATATATATATATATATATATATATATATATATATAAATGTATATATATATATAAATATATATATACAGAATATATATATATATATATATATATATATATATATATATTATATATATATATATATATATACTTTTCTTCTTCTTCTTTCGCCTTTTCCCACTAGGTGGGGTCAGCGGCCCGAATTCTTGATTTCCAGAATGTTCTGTCCTGGGCATCCTCTGGGGTGATCCGCAGTGCCTGCATATTCCTTCGAACACAATCCATCCATCTCCCTCTTGGTCTCCCCTTTGTCTTTATCCTGGCACTCTCATGTCAACAACTGCTCTCACTTCGTTGTTTTCTTCCATTCTCTGCATGTGTCCATACCAGCGTAGTCTCATTTCTCTTACTTTCTCTTGTATACTAGTCATTCCTAGCTCCTTTCTGATATCCACACTCTCTACTTTGTCTCTCAGTGTTACTCCAACTGTTACTGTCCAACATTCTGCTCCATACAGAAGTACTGGTCTAATGACAGTCATGTAGAGCTTGACCTTTCGTTTCCTTGGCATTTTCTTGTCACCGATGACTCCGGATAGGTCTCTCCACTTGCCCCACGCTGCACTGACTCTTGCTCTTACTGGTTCCTCTGAACCTCCTTCTTCACTGATGGTGACACCTACATATTTGAGTTTATTCACCTGTCTGAGGCTTGTGCATTGGCTGTCTTTTGTGTTTGCTTTTGTTCCTCTCCTGCTGCTGACCATCACTTCCTTTTTCCAATGTTGACTTTTAGTCCCTTGCTCTCCATCCCAATCTGCCAATCAAGCCATCTTCTCTGCATCTCATATATATATATATATATATATATATATATATATATATATATATATATATATATATATAATATATATAATATAAACGAAAAACAGAAATGTGCAAGAAGGGCCATGTAATATGAATAATCTGTCAAACTGGACGTATGAAGAGGAAAAATACGGCCAATCTTGGATTTCTATGGACGAAGAAATTGGCCATAACCGATGTTATAGATTATGATGAAATAAGTAAGTGATTTCGTAAAGGTGTCAGGCTGACGTGTTATTGTTGTGCTAACAAGAGATTTCACCCAGAACGATTTTGATATACCTCACGCATGAGGAGTCTGTTAGTAAACTGGTGTATTGGTGCTCCTAGATCACATGATGTATCAGTTAGTTATCAGACTGACATGCGCCTTTATGTGTACAGGTGGAATGGTTGACTGCTTAAATACGTAAGCTGTGAAGCCTGGTGTAATGTCCAGTTACACCTACAACCTTAAATCAACATTTGCGTATCAAACACACGCACATACATACAGACATACATACATACATACATACATACATACATACACACAGGTATATATATATATATATATATATATATATATATATATATATATATATATATATATATATATATATATATATCATCATCATCATCATCATCATCATCATCATTGTGCAGCCATAGTGTCCCGTGGTTGGGCGATGGCTTCAGCATGCTGCTTCCATATCTGCCAACTTGTGTCATCCTCTGCCAAATGGTAGCTTTCTTATTCAAAGGCAATGTCTGTATAACCATCAAGAGTGATGCATATCTTTCTCCACAGCGTGTACCGAACTTCTATCTTGACCATTTGAAGTTGGCTGGTGGCCTGACTCTTGCTTTCGTAGTAATAACGAATATGTATGGTTTGTGATGAAGATCCTTCACGACCAAATGCTGATAACGCCAGAATACAGAAAACATATATTGAAATTGATAGATATATTATATCAAAGACCTATTATTGTAAATGACTAAACATCCCTATTTTATTAAATTATCATGATTAAGACACTTAAATACGATTTTTTTCATAATAAACAAATGTAATGAACCTGTCGTGAGAAACATCAATAAGATAGACCTTGGTCAACCTAGGAGAAACAGCTTGACGCACTGTTTGTTGGAAGCCTACAGTGTTTGCAAAATATAATCAGCCATTAACCGATTTAATACAGGTTCAGCTATATGTTAGATAACGAGCTCGCAACAATGTTTGATAATTCGACAGGCATCCTTCAGTACTCACATAGTTTGGTGATATTGCATATTTTTGTGTGTGTTTTGTTTCCATGGTTAACGTTTGTTTTTGAACGAACATGAAGCGAACATTTATAAATGTTCACTTTAATTTTCGTTTATGTTACCATTATTGGCTAACGATAAAAACCGCTGATAAAATTGAGATTTTATTGCGAAATGGTCGTAAATGTAAGTTGCGTTTATGATTCCATTATCGATTAACAATAAACAACGCATGTGAAATGACGTTTTATTGCGAAACATTGATTAACGTAAGCTACATAAGCCCATACATCGACTAGTAGGGGTCATTCTAGATCACATCTACTTGTGACATGCTTTCTGTTTTCTGTATAGTACAACGCAACGAGTTCCTGAAGCGTGTATTTGAGAACGTGAATAGACGACGCTTCGTGCAACTGATGTTGCGTTGTGCTAAGCAATTTTCACTTATCGCAGTGTGGAGTTGCCTTTGCCAGGACCTGAATGGACGTAGAACTAGACATAACCTGGACATGACATTCCGTGTAACTTAAAAAGGGCACATGTGATGGAACATTGAGAAGAAACGTACGGAAAACGATGAATGACGCTTCAGCAAAAGTGTGGAGCAGCGTAAGGGAAGACACCTGGAGCGCAATGGCTCAGTCAGAGCGTCGGACTATCAACATAGAGAACCCGGGTTCGGCTCCTGCGCTGGCAGGTCGAACCTTGGGCAAGTTCTTCGCGCATTAATTGCGGCGGACTTATACGATTACCTGAGAAGTCAGGATGGTGGTCGATTACACTGGTCAGCCCTAGCGTAAAGCGCTTTGAAAAATCATAAGGAATTAATTTGCAGTATATAAGAACTAACCTGAAGAGACGTGGAGCTGCTGAAAACGGGCTGTGCATGGCCGTACAAATGTTCGACGCCAACAGCGAAATAAAGCCGAGTTTCTCCGTATAAGTTCGTTGTATGTATACGTGACTAAAGAGCGACATCGGGTTTTGAAAATGCGGTTTGTAGATTTGCAAAACAAAAAGAAAGCATTGAGCACAGAAGGTCATGGACATCTTGATGTTTGCATGAACATGTAATGTATGAGTAAGTTACAGAATAGTGTCGCTGTGTGTCAAATTAGAATTGAACTGAAGTGTTACGCAACTGAAGGTAATGTCAAAACATAATGGATAACGTGGTTGCATTGTTCATTTGTTCACGGAAACGAACATTTTCTACTCAACATATGAATCCGCATTATAACAAATCATATTAAAAGATTCCATGATAAACATGCCAGTAGATATTTAATCAAATGACTGATGTATTTTCCCTGGCAGTTGTACTTGTCAAATGTATGTGTGGCGTATTACCAACAACGAGCACCTTTTGTGATAACTATCAGCAACCAAGATGGCCGCAATGAACAACTCGACATGGACAAACGTTTCAACATTTCAGCAGAATATCGTAAACGACCGTTCCGATTTCATTCATCCATTTGGAACGATGACATTTATCTGTTCATCATATGTAGTCTAGGTTTACAAGGTAACATTCTTGTCATACTTGTTTATATGGTAAATATGAAAACGTCGACTAGAGTCTATATGTTCGCATTGGCTGTTGCTGACTTGGCGGTTTGTGTTTGTGCAGTCGTTGTGGCAGCCGCCGATATGAAATACTCGATTACGTTCAACTGGCTTATCCGGACTTCAATCTATCTTTCGGCGACTCTTCTAGTGTTCGTGTCTATTGAGCGCTTAATAGCGGTCAAAAGGCCACATACGTTCAGCATGGATTCACGACGAGCGAAAAGGGCTCTACTTGACCTTGCTCTTACGGGGGTACCATTTACAACTGTAGGAGATATATACCTATCACCTTACTCGCATTATAACATATGGCGTCCATTAGAAATCACATTAATCGGTTCAGGCATAATGGTTATGATAATTTGTTACACTTTAATAGCGATTGATCTGTTGAAAAAACCTGCTGCGCTAGAAATCGAATCGCAAATGAAAATGTGGCACGTTTACCTGAGATAGGACCAGCAAATGCAGGAGGGTCGCAATCTGTTGACATTGCACAGGCACAGCCTCGTAATCCTGAACCATCGTGGGTCAATGGCTCCCACCGTCACCAACGCGAGAACTGGGAAACACGCCTCTAACTACAACAATGTGTTTTTGCTATTTGTCATCACGTTTGTCTTCATAGCTTGCTGGATGGCAATATTCGTTTGGGTGTGCCCGTCGGGTCAGTACAGCCACTGATGATCCGAATATCAGTTGTCAACTTCGCCATAAATCCGTTCATCTACGGCGTCGCCAGCGCCATGTTCCGGAACAGTTCTACCGCTAAACTCGCGCCAAACTGTAGGCGTGTTGTCACTGAAGTCGTACCAATTGCCAAAGGTTCATTTGGTTGCAAATTGTATTCATGTCTTAATGTTGTTAATATATTGGTTTAAAGTTGCAATGAGGCGACTGTAACAATTATTCAATACTGCCAGATTGCCATACCATTTTATAAACTTTGCATTAGGTATAACATTAGTTAAGACGATGTGTATACAAGAATGATAAAAAAGTTATAAACGCTAACATCGTTATTTGTGCCATATTGTGCTCGTTTTGTTTAGTTTAAACGACTTATCATCATAAGGTGATGCATAAGTACGTTTTGAACAAACTACTGGGGTTGATGGCTACCCCCGCTCCCGTATGGGGCGCTGTTACGAATGATCACCAGTATGATGAGGCTTCGTGTATTCTGACGTACCGGACTCCACGACATCAATTGATGTTTACGTAAGAGGAGAGATTATTTACATTATCGATGTGATGATGTATACGGTTGTCCAGCATATTGTGTATTGTTTAATTTGTTTGATATTATACATTACAATTTGGTTAATTTCATTGTTACCACCTGTTATATGTCTTACTTATAATTATTGATGCACCATGAACTTTAAAATGCGCTAAGTCACGTTTTCTACCACTGATATATATATATATATATATATATATATATATATATATATATATATATATATATATATATATATCACCTCGTGTTCTTTCACATATCCAGGCTTGTGACATTACACATTTGCAGCATGCAAGTATACAACTAGCGTGTGTTCATATAATCAAGAAATCGTCATATATTTATTTGTTAAAACTGCATAATCACGTCGATTGTTTTGCTCCGCAAGTTACAGGCTAATTTCAACAAAATGCAAACAAGTAAGCACTGTCACGTGCCAGTCCGTTTGTGCATGTATTACTTCGTTTCAGTGAAATTCAGTGAAAATGAAGCAACTCGAACCCCACATGTGAACTGACGTGACATCCATAAAAGATGACAGTTGAAGTCTGTCGTTACAGCGAGAATATGTCGCGACATCGGCCTTTGACACCTCCGCGTGATGCGTACATTTTAGATGCGAATAGAAGTTGCTTTCATCAGTCGCAGTGTTTCATAGTCTAGCCTGTTTATGTCTCCAATGATGGGTACCCCGCGTCCACGTGCGGTGGTGTCTGTGTGAGACGTTAACGATTGTGGAATGAGCAAAACATTATTCATATTCGCTGTTGCCGAGTTGATGTTTGCTGGATGCCTGGATGGCTGGTCTCTGGGTAAGCACGTCCAAACAAATGGCGCCAACAGTTGCCAGTGCATTGTGTTTTCGTGAGCAACCTGGTGTAACGACGTTTCTGGTTTTAGATTAATCCAATCATTAAATCAGTTTTTATTCTGAAAAAGACTGTACTTATTACTTAACTATTTACATACTACACATCTGGACGTGAAATAAACGAATTGGCGACGGGCAAAACGTAATGATTGGTAGCCGTTTAAATTCTTCATTATCATAAGGGAACGTAAGTCTGACAATATTTCATAGGAAATGTAATCAAACAGATGTGAGAAATAACAGCAATGTAGAATGTAGGTGTACGCTTGGTCGCCAAAAGAGAACAACTACTGGGCCCTTTTGATTTAGGAAACGACCAGGCCTCACATACGAACGAAGTGATACAGGCTCAATCATATACATGGGATAACGTGCACGAAATACATTACGTGACATTTTATATTGATCGTTTTTTAGTAAGAGAAGCCCACTATTCCTTTTATATAATTAATTCTACACACGTTCTTCAAAATCCGTATAATTGGGCGATGTAGTGTAATTATCTCTATCGGTTCCCATGGTTACTGCGTGTGGCGTATCTGTGCAAATGAAACTTGCCGGAGAGTCACGTTTAATTAGCGTTAATGTTCACGTCATGAGTTAATGAGAAACGACGCTGTATAACCAGCGTCTCTGCACTGGCGGTGCCTGAGATATTGTATTATTTAAATCAAACACGATCAATGAACAGGTGAAAATTACATTTTGTCGCGACATAATCGTAAATTTAAGCTTCGTGACCTCACACATCGATTCATAGTCGCTATTCTTATTGTCACTTACTCACGATATGTGTATTGTATTGACTAGCAGCCCGATGTTGAAGAAGCGTATATTTGAGTAAGTGTATAGACGTCGTGGACAGAAAAAAAGCAATGCAGAAATCCTAAGGACAGCCAACTGCAAAAGAAAGACGATTATCAGAATTAGAAATGGGCAGGCACGTTTCATTGGGCATACCATGAGAAACGAAAAGTTAGAGCATATAAAAACAACTGGAAAAGATCACGGGGACGCCAGGGAATAAAACAATAATTGACAGACTCTCAACCTGTTATGGAACGAACGCACCAGAACTAATTAGAACAACGAACGACCGCGTATTTTGGATGGCCATGATCGCCTTGAGCAGAAACTTGGGAAAATCAATGCACGTTAAGAAACATCTACAGGTGAAGCTGCATAATCTTATAGACATTTGGCGATGAGTGTCTCAGTGTTAGTGCGTCGAATACTCAACTTCCAGCACCCGGGTTCAAGTCCTGTGCTGCCGTGTCGAACCTTGGACGAGTGTTTTCACTGTACATTTCATCAGTCTACGCTGCTGTATGAATGAGTACGCTGGCTACAGACACTGGGGGTACTTGTGTATGAACTCACTTGGCGCATTCACTGCAGTGTGTCTGGCTGTTTGGCCGAGAAGCCGAGATGGAGTTTGATTGAACATGTATGCCAGAGAGTAAAGTGAAAAGCGCTTTGAGCAGTCCTGCTGCTCGGATACTACACTATATTAAAACTGTACAGTTTTACATCTAGAACCGTGGATCAACTGAAGACTTACTTACGTTGAGAGGACAACAGCGAATAGATACGTTCTTTGTTTGTGCAAGTGTGTCCTGCGCAGGTGTTGGTCAAATGTTCACAATGTTGAATTAATTGACCAAGGCAAATGTATGTATTTGTAACGCTTTACCTAATATTGATAATTACAAGCAACCAAAATGTCTGAAATGAACAACTCGACATGGGCGAATTTTTCAACATTTCTGCAGAATGTTGTAAACGACTCCAATTTGACGAAGAATAATGTACCTCAGCCATCTCATAACGATACATTTACTCTGCTTCTCTTATGCGTTCTGGGTGTACCAGGTAATCTTCTTGTAATAGTTGTGTATTTCGTAAATATGAAAACCTCGACGAGGGCGTATATGTTCGCATTGGCCCTTGCTGATTTGGCGGTTTATGTTTGTGGAATCTCTTTGTCGGTTGCCGTTATAACCTTCGAGGCCTACGTAACCGTCATCTACATTATAAGTGCTTCGATCAACTTCTCGGTGGTTCTCCTAGTGTTCATATTTCCTCAGCGGCAACGGCTGATGAGCAGAATAGTACAGTTGTGAAACAAAGGCCACTCACCGTCATCAGCAAAATAACTGCAAAACAAGCCTCTAACTACAAAAATGTATTGTTGCTATTTATTGTTACCTGTGTCTTCATAGCTTGCTGGCTACCGAAATGGCTGGCTCTTTTCGGTGTAGTCATTTCTTTCGAGATGAACCGATTGTACATTGTGAACTCCGTCATGAACCCGTTCATCTATGGCGTCGCCAGCGCCATGTTCCGGGAGGACATGAGACAGTTAGTATGACAATAACTAATGTTTACAAAGTTGTGGCTGCTGCAATCAACCTTCGATGTTAGCTCTGGTCTCTACGATCACATTCACAAGTTCCGTCATATTTGCCGAGTGATATTAAAGTGTTGTAGCAAGTGTGTTTTTATTATAATAAGGTTAATCATTGACATATGCTAACTGTGTTAGTAGTAGTCAGGCAGCAGAGGAACGGTGTTTGTTCTGACCCCTGACTTGGTTATTCCGTTATTGATTGATATTTAGACTGTTGCATGTCAATGGGAAAACCTGTTATGGCAAACTGCAGGTAAGTGGACCATGCTATGTTAACAGGCTCAAGGCAAGATAACAATTGCCATAAATCCATATTTAAAGTGCATGTCTAAAGTAGTCCATTGATCTGATAGAAACATGTTCAATCTACTTCACTGATGTAACAGTTAAACATACATAGCCCCTAAAGATAAGAAGTGCCCCAGCATGTCTTGCACCGCTGATTTTAACATTCATAGCATTTGATCCTTTCGTCTGCATCCTTGTTTAATAAAATACACGAAATTGTGATGTGTAGACACTGATTCTACGAAAGTAGTGAAAACATTATTTTTAGGGATAGAAGATGCCATCCATTTATTTGCTGTTTATTACGGCATACAAGAAAAAGCAATCAAAAACATTAACAGCCTCGATATAATCAATGACCTGATATTGCTATGATTTACGGCATGGTTATGATCTATGTAACAAAAAACGTGTTATGTACTACTTGCAAACAAATATATACCATCCTTTTTTACAACACTAAAATGTCGCGACCCTTTTGAAGGAACGTTTATTATGACACTCGGCCTTTCCTAAACTACATAAAACATATTACGCATCTTGTTTGTCACCGCTACCTGTTAGATTACGCTGCAAGAACTCCAACTGTACAAAGCATATCGCATCAGTTTTGTTATTTATGCCCATTAGCCAAGCTTTATAACTAAAATGCTACCATATTTATTACAACATTGCCGGATTTTACGATATCCGGACCACGTGTAAGACGTGTTTGCAATACCGAATGTTATGGCGTAGTCCGAACAGTAGTAATGCTTAGATTACGCAGTGATTCATCTTGTATAATTTGTTCCAGTAATAACGACACACATGCAACCTGTTTACTTGAAAACAATTTTAATCTCTCCACCAAATGCAATACCAACTAAACGTAAAACAGAAATGTGCACGTCGAAGGCCCATGTAATATGAAAAATCTGTCAAACTGGACGTATGAAGAGGAACAATACGGCCAATCTTGGATTCCTATGGACGAAAAAAATTGGCCGTAGCCGATGTTATAGATTATGATGAAATAAGTAAGTCATTTCGCTGACGTCTTATTGTTGTGCTAACAAGAGATTTCACCCAGAGCGACTCTTGAGTTTTGATATCCTCATGCGTGAAAAGTATGTTACTAAACTGGTGTGTCGGTGCTCCTAAATCTCCCTATGTATTAGTTAATTATCAGGCTGGCCTGCGCCTTTACAGGTGGTTGATTTTGCTTAAATACATAAGCTGTGAAACCTGGTGTAATGTGCAGTTACACCTACAAGCTTAAATCAATAATATTTGCCTATCAAACACACGCATGATATTATTATTATATATATATATATATATATATATATATATATATATATATATATATATATATACACCGCAGATGTTCAAGTCGACTGAAAAGGAGAGTCCGAGCAGAAGCGGAAGTATTCAGTGCGACTGTGGCGGCTCGGGCGGACTGCTGCCATTGCGGAGGGTCAGCCATAGACGTGAGTTGTACTATACGTGACAATGAATACTGTTGTGTGTGTGTGTGTGTGTGTGTGTGTGTGTGTGTGTGTGTGTGTGTGTGTGTGTGTGTGTGTGTGTGTGTGTGTGTGTGTGTGTGTGTGTGTGTGTGTGTGTGTGTGTGTGTGTGTGTGTGTGTGTGTGTGTGCTGTGTGTGTGTGTGCGTGCGTGCGTGCGTGCGTGCGTGCGTGCGTGCGTGCGTGTGTGTGACCACATATGAGTATATTAAATACTTAGAATCACCCCAGCAAAACTCAAATTTTCTAATGTGTGGTAATGTGCAGCATGTGTAAAAAATCTAAAACTTACTTGGAAACATGAAATATTATTATACGTCAGATTGTATATGCAAACCCGTTTACTGACATACAATTCTAAATCAGAGCGCCCAACAACTCCATGCATAATCAGTAACGTAAATCAGTGAGGTAAACAACATATTGAATGATTGAGTGCTTGTAACAAAATGCGATGAATTGTTTTGAGCACGTTCTAATCTTTGCGCGCCAGCATAAAACCAGTTAAAAGATAACAATAACGAATATTTTGTGTTACTTTGTTTTAGGTTTGTATGGACCCACTAGATCGGATCAATTTTCCGGGACACCGTCGTGTACAGCTTTATATAAAAAGTGTATTATCTGTGGTACAAGCAACCATTGAAGAAAACATAAGAGGCATGGTGCCATCTCTCCGTGGGCGACGTAATATCAACCTGGCGGCATATACATACGTAGGCAACATTGTTAAAATAGCATATCTCAAACAAAATACAACACGTAACATTGCCATTAGTTTTTTTGATAACTAATGCATATATTTCATCAGCATCGTCGTGTGGGTTTGAGCTCATACTGCATCTGTGAGGATTACCGGAAATACATTAATATGTGCATACGATCGATATTCATTAAACAAATGAAAGTGGTTAAATATTTCGTTTAACCTCTGAGCTACTGACTAAAGATAGTATTACAATAATATCGTTACGTAAACTTTCTTGCTTTTACCATATACTTTCTGCTATCACCAACTACTGGGATTGCACCAAAACGCCTTCGTGGATTCGCCGATAGGTGTCGTGTGCGAGGCGAATATGCTGCCACCTCACGGCACCGGCGTAATCTATACTAAATACAACATTAGCGCCACGGTGAGGAAATCCGACTTGAAAGGCAACATAAACATGTACAAATAAAACTATAAACAAATGCATCGTAAGTAACATATCTGTGTCTTTTGAAATACACAATGTTGGCATTAGACATCAATATTTTAAGGACGCGAATGAACATAATATTAAGAGACAAATGGATTTGTCCCAATGTTGACGTGCTAGTAGTTGGCAACGTTCAAGTCGGTCTCTGTCAATATGCGGATACACAGCCAGCAGTGGAGTTCTCTCCCAGTCTCTCGGTGTCGTCCATCCTCACCGATGTATCGCCTGTCGGCAGGATCTCAAGGATCGACTGGTGCCAGAAGGAATCATCGGCATCTAGCTGAGCGACGTATGAGCTGTATAGCGTATACCAGCTGGTTGTATGTTTTCGTGGGCACTGCAGGAAGGTGTCCAGCATGACAACCACTTCACCGAGAACCGGGTTTGTCCGGAAGCGACCCCGTCTCTCCTTCACCGTCACCTGGACACAGCCATTACGTCAGTCGTGTAGATACCAACATACCACTGCCATTGCGTCAAGCATGTAGATAACAATAGGAGACAGTCATTCCGTCAGTCATGTAGATCACAACACATGAGAGTCATTATGTCAGTTATGGATATAACAATAGATGACAGTCGTGTGGTCATAAAGATAACAATAGGCGACAATGATTGCGTCAGTCATATAGATAATAATAGACGACAGTCATTACGCCAGTCATGTAGATGACAATAGGAGACAGTCATTGCGTCAGTCGTGTAGATAACAATAGACGACACATCACATATAATATTGCTATCACAAACAATAAATGTTTAACAGTATTCGCAAATAATGAAAAGCTCACATGTTTATTTTGCATTACAGGTTAATGTAACATGCGGCAGAAATGTTTTCCTGTAGATCCCTGCCTTTGTCATAACAGTTCACAACCGTTTACAGCTGGTAAAGACTGAAGTTGGAAGTTCCGTAGGTGATACTTGTCTTTCAGGGTGACTCTACTGTTTAGAGCAGAATTGTGACGAATCTGTTGCAGTGATCGTTGTATGTTTCCTATGATATTTCCATCAGAATAAGCAATTTTCTCTTAATTATATTCCTCGTTCTTTGTGAGTCCTGAAAACCAGACAACGGTCTCAGAACCTCGGACATTGTCTACGATGAATGTATAGAAGAGCATAGTGATGGAGTTGTCTACTTTACGTTTTTCAATTGTCTCAAGACGCATTGCCTTTGATTATATTTTTCGTGGTAGACTTAACAGGCATAGCACAAGACAGATATGATATTATTGATGTGGTCAAATGCGCATACGATATCACTATCTCCACGTCTTGCTAAGGTACAATAACTGGCTTGAAGTTCCCTCTGAAGACTACAATCATTCTCTTTGTTTTGGCTGCATTATTCCATTCATCTATGTTAAGAAAGAGACATGACCGTTTGTAACAACTGTTTAATCTAGCAGCACGCAAGACAATACAGATGACAGCGCGTTATATCTTGATGATATATGCGTTGCACTTTTATAATTTATTTATATCTCCATGTACGTGTCATCATTATGTCGAATTCCATTTTTCTAAATTTATATCCGCTTTATATTATCTCAATACGTAAACATAAAAGCTTCCCAGAGTTCGACTGAAGACATCTGCAGGGAGTAAAGTGTAAAAATAATTTACGGACTGGACACTGCACAATATAAGAAATCACCTTTACTTTTCGATCAGACGAATATAATAGGCAATCTTGAAATACACATTTACCTGCATGTATCTGCCATATATATTGTAGGCCGCATATTTCAGTGTTTGTCGGTACGTGGGGTCGCAGTCTCTCCGAGTCACTCTAGTCTTCTTCGTCTTCAGACGTCTGCCATTGGCAAGAAGACCCGTCTTCACGTACGTGTCTATGACAGAGACCGTTAAACGTCATACTATACGGTCATTCACACCAGTTAAAACCCGCGTTATAAACCACTGAAAACCAATAGTTCATTTCAAGTTTCAAATAAGGCCAAGTATGATATCATTTCACTATTAGGCAACGAATATATTTGCTTGATTATTTACACAAGGAAATCGGTGGTTGCTCAATTACATGTGCGCAGAGAGTACGAGGATTGTATATTTAACTGAAACAGTTTGCCTCTATTATATCTTCTACAGCTTCTTAAAATAAAGATTGATAAAATAAAGATTATTATTGTTATTGTATTCAGCAACACAGAAATAGCCGTTATCAAAGTATCATAATTGACAAAGAATGATTTACCGGGTTCTTCACCAGCTCGTGTCAACGGAAGACCCCTGGCCCTGATGACATAAACCTCTAGCTTGCCTTTCGAAATTGTGAACGATAAGTTGATATCCGCACCCAGTTTAGCTGAAAACGAAAATTATGCAATCGTTGCCTCCTCGCCATGCAGTTTATTTATAACACGACGTCAATTGGGCATTGATGTTTAATATGTTATGCGTCGCACCTTTCAACATATAAGGACTCATGCTACAGAGAACACGTGACAGTGGAGACACTAACGGCTGCATCATGTGTTGCTATCCGCATAATAACAATAACAAATAATAATAGAACACTTATATAGCGCATAAATCCTAAGAAATCTTAGCTTAGATGTGCAGTATGCATTAATCATTAAGCGTAGTTAAGAATTACGCTTAATGATTGCAAGAATCGCCAATGTAGAATGGGAGTAGCGACGTTTTATATGGTGGGAATGCAAGTTTTATTGGCAAAACAAAACGATTATTGTTTCGTATGAATTAGTTGTGACAGGGAGTTAATTCAAGTCATTTTGTGCAGCTAGAAAGCACATATGCCAATGTCGATCCGAGTTTAGTTTTTTATTAGGAATGCCATTTTTGTGTAAAATGAATGATCTACGAGTACTGGGGACATTAACTCAATAAGTCTCGTGCAATTCGCATCTAAAGCGTATTTGCAAGGTATCCTGATATAAAATAGAAGAATAAACAGCAGCTTCCTTTTAAAATTTGCTTTCTGTTCAGATTGTAAAGATTACGGCGAACGTACCTTGGATACAACTGGGGACTATTTGTCCTAGCCCCAAGCATTTGTATTCATCCGCGTTGTTTACTGTGCTGTTATAAACACAATACCGCATAAAATCAATACGCACACTTGCACTGCAAAAGGGGAACAAACTGTACCTGTATTACTTGACAGGCAAAATTAAATAAAGATAATCATCATCACAAATTACGTTGCTCATACATATAGCTATGTTGGAAAGTTTTATTTTAGGTTCTTGATTATAATATTAATTTAAAGATATGTTGACATTTCCCAATAAATAATGCTTCCACTCCTGCGTTGGGCCTGTCACATCCATGATAGAAATGGCGTTAAGCGTCTCCTCAAAAAGACACAACAAAATGAGATAACGAAATTGCTCATCAAACTTCAAAACGGAGGCAGATGAAAGTGCACCACCGGCGCACTAACTACTATGACACTGCTGTCAACACTTCTACGAAACTGATCAACTTGTCTGAGCAATATGGGTCCTTGTCTACACAATATTGTATTTTTGTTTCCGCGAATGTCACAAAAGGAACATATGGTGAGTACACGAGCCAATACGTGTCTTCAGACTTACTCATCAACACTCCTTGCTTCATTTGTTACGCGACTACTGGCCCTAGAGGAGGTGCTCACACGCCGTTCGTTCATCAGTGGATTGAGAAGAACTGACTGGAACACCGCTATCGACACACAGACAGGCACAGCGTAATAACAATAACAACAATTAAATATGCATAAATATCCATCCAAGGTTATGTTTAAATATGTTTTAATTGAATGAAGTTATAAACATAACAAATATTCACAGCAAAAAATACCAAACTGAACAGATAACAACGGTGCCTTCGATTTATCGAGAGCTGGTTACTCGGAAACATTTAATAGTTTTGTAATATTAGTGGCGCTTGACGCGACGAAAATCAGTGACGCATATCGTTGCTACGGTAAGTGACGTAATAATATATTCTCAGTAATTTTCGTTCATGTATGTTTGCGCAAAGACAAACACTACAGAGAGTACAGAATTCATGGATGCAATGGGATTGGACCGACATACCTAGTACGGTTAACACGTTGGTGTAGTTGTATTAATTATGTAACTGCTGTACATGAGTCTCCTGTCATGATACACTCGATTACATTTGTAATGTACGAATTTGTGTGTGTGTGCGCGCCCGCGTGCGCGCGCGCGCGCGCGCGCGTGTGTGTGTGTGTGTCAGTGTCAGTGTCAGTTTCAGTGTGTGTTCCTATATGTATGTATGAGTGTGCGCGTGTGTGTATATATGTGTGTGCCTGTGTATGTGTGTGTGTCTGTATGTGTGTGTGTATATGTATGTATGTATGTGTGTGTATGTGAATATGTGTATATGTTTGAGTGGTGTATGTACGTATGTATGCATGTGTGTGTGTGTGTGTGTGTGTGTGTGTGTGTGTGTGTGTGTGTGTGTGTATGTGTGTGTGTGTGAGCTATGCTTCAGCTATACTCACAGTGTTGTATATCTGGCATCGACGACATCCCGACGACGTCAGACTTGTCGGTGTCGATCTTGTCTGATACAACAACGGAAACGTTGCGTACAACAACATCAACATCATAATAACATTATTATTATTATATGTGATATTTTGATGTGTATGTATCGGCCTATACAAAGCAACGATGACGTTTACTCAGGACAATTTCAATGGATGCAACTTGTTTTCATTTTACTCTGTCATACAATTTACTGTTCGTGCTACAAGGTGAATGACCCAGGGGATTGGCGCTGTAATGTGAACAAAATTGATCAGTTCACTCACTCACCCACTCATTCACTCACTCACTCACTCACTCACTCACTCACTCACTCACTCACTCACTCTCTCTCTCTCTCTCTCTCTCTCTCTCTCTCACTCACCCCCGAGCACATATGTACCATATACACAGTAAAATGTAATTTGTCTAAACCAATATTCTGTATTTTGCTTAAAGTAAATGTATTTCACCTACCTAGACTCCGGCATTTGCGACCCTCTCGCCATTTGTGTCCACATTTTCTTGCAACGTCTGAGATAGGTCGAATATACTTTGTTAACTTCAAATTTGAAGAGCTCTTTTCGGTGGGTTGTCCTGAATCCACTGAAAATGACGACGCATTTATAATCTTGCGCCACTCACCTTGTACGAACGCCGACAACACAACCAACATTACCATAACCTCTAATCTTACATCAGTGTTACGACCACCATCATCACCACGTCAAGCGAACGATGGTAAGTGATCAACATTAAATTGTCGTGGGGTCACTAAAATATGTTTAAAGTCAATAATAGGTCAATGTTCAGTCTTTAGGTATGCTTACAAGGTTGCAGGTTCGGTTCCTGGCATATATGTTCGTATAAACATATGCTCTGCTTATATGGAAGGTTAACAGCCACGCTGCAATTACTACAAGAAACATTCGACACTATCTATAGTTTACACCCATTGAATGCGGCTAAGTGACAACGTGGAACAAGCAAAGAACGAGATGAACTTACACACAGGAAGTACAGATTTACTTACTGGAAGCGGTATATCGTGTGGCGCATGCGTTGACACGTTCGTGAGACGACATTGCCAGTAATGCTGCCGATGGGTTCGTCCACGCCGACGTGCTGGCGTTAGCTGTACTCACACAAATACTGTCGTCGCCGCCGCCAACGTCATTGCCTCCTCTGCCAGTGGTTACGACGGCCTCGACTTCCACACTCGGCACACAAGTACCGGGATCTTGTTCTCCACCTGAACTCTTTGGCAGGGGGCCGATATTGTCGTCGTGACCGAATAAACTGAAAGTTTTATTTCTGATAACGCGTCGTCACATAGAGGCGCAGAACGCAATGTAATGTCGGTCATATGAATAAACAAAACTCGATAAAACCCATTTCAGAAATTTCGTAATAACCACAATTAATTAACGTTTTATTGAAACACGGGTTGAAAAAAACACTGTCTAATTTATACAAAGACGCGATAATCACTATTAAGCAAGGCAACCCAAATTGTGATGTGTTTTCAAAACGCGATCAGCGCCATCTGTCTTCTTACTCAAACAACATAATTATTAGAAATATGCTAATCAGCACCGCGTTGCTGTATTTGCAGCCACGCGAAGGGGTGACGTGTTTTTGTAGCAACATCATTTAATAATTTCACTTGTAGTGTATGAAAACTGCACTATATATTTCAGACTTTGTTACTATTATCTATGATTTTTGATCTTTAATATACATCACCAGCATGTACTAGTTTACATTACAGTTTGATGCACACACACACATACATACACACACATACATACACACAAAACACACACAGTACAGCACACACACACACACACACACACACACACACACACACACACACACACACACACACACACACACACACACCCCACACACACACACACACACACACACACACACACACACACACACACACACACACACACACACACACACACACACACACACACACACACACACACACACACACACACACACACACACACACACAAACATCACACACACACACACACACACACACACACACACCACACTGATCTATGTAAAGAGAACACACCTGTACCAAACAGCTTCATCCGTGAAATAGGTATGATTAAGGTCAAACAGGACTTCGCCAAGGAACATGGTCGAATTATTTGCCATTGAGTCCCAGAGAATAACCTCCAAAGACATACCCTGCATCTGAAAGACGGAGATTATATATATATATATATATATATATATATAAAATATATATATATATATATATATATATATATATATATATATATTATACATATTATATTGTGTGTGCCATACAGTGAAACGAATAGTAAAAGAAGAAACTGCCATTGACGTCGAGCTAAAGCATTTTCAGTGACCTTGTTCTGTTTGTTTTGCAATACAGAACGCATACATATGCATACGTAAATATAAATAATATGCTAATGCTCTAAATCCACGTTGTATATATGAATCCAAAAACAATCGCTTGATAAAAAAAATAATGTTATACTTTCTGTGACATTACCGTTATTCATTTTATTGAAGTAATATCATGCAACTTATACCTTGTCAAGGAGCATGTCGGAATAGGTGAATGTCTCAAACCATCGAGGTTCGTTGTTGAACAGCACCGTTTCTGTTCTGAAGGATTCGTACTCGCTGTGAGAAATTGTTGGCGTATCATAGTTGACAGTTTGTTACACCACAGTGCAAATATTATGAAGAAAACACGTAAATAATTTGGTTTCTCCCAACGAAAGCATGGTTAGATACACCTAAAATTATTCATGCAGCTCGGAATATGAATAGAACAAGTGCATTGATTAAAGAACTGATTGATTTGATCATCGATAAGGGCACTGAAGTATAATATAAAACAAGACGGTGAAACTACACTGTTACTCTTAAGTTCATCTAACGATTGAATGCGACTGCCGCCAAAACATAAAATAACAGAACGTCATCAAGAAAAATCTGAATATATATATATATATATATATATATATATATATATATATATTTAGATGAAATTTGTAGAACACAGACAACCTACCAAGAACTAACACAACTGTTGAATAATAGTATTAGTTGCTACAACAACGATATTAGTGTGGTTATGCACCGGATAAAGCATGTACAGTTTTATGGCCGGTGAGCGGTGCGCAACTTATTCACATTTTCACTTGCTAGTTGCCAATTAATATCCCTGTACTCGCGAACAGTTTCACGTTGCTTCGCTCGTCAAGTTTAGTTTATAATGTTATGTAACCTTAGTTTGTAATGTAAGCTTGCATGTTTTGTCGATGATCCAAATCGAAAGTGATTAGAAGTGAATATATATATATATATATATATTCAGATTAGATAGATTCAGATATATATATATATATATATATATATATATATATATATATATATATATATAATGTGTATGTGTGCATATACATTATAATATTTATAATTTATAATAGTATATGATTTTATATAGTATTATGTATAATGTGTATGGGTGTCAATAAAAACGTATTGAATTTCCTAAAACAAATGACATAAAAGCGTGCCCAGTAGGCGGGAAACAAATGAATAAATGTGTACCTGGTTTTTGGGAGCACGTACAGCTGAACGAAACAGGACGGCAGCTCCTTGTCTTGTCCCGGGCGGTACGGAATATTAGACGCCCGCGACACCTTCAGGATGAGAGTTGAAGTCGCGGGATCGTGACGTATTACCAGCGACAGTTTACCCCCAACAGTGGGCGATGTCACCTGAAACATGGAGACATATATATATATATATATATATATATATATATATATATATATATATATATATATATATATATATATATAATACCTACATTTATGTGTATACAAGCTGTTTACATCGACTGGTTCCTACAGTACTATTTGTCGTTCACAATTATGTATATTCCTTTTGTAACTGATGGACACATAAATTCGCATAGTACGAAAAGTCATATGCTTGGAATGGGTTCAACCCGTTCATACCAATACACCGTGTTAAATTTGTGGTTCCTGGTATTCAAAATGGATACTAGCGATAATAGTAATAGGTTTTATTTATTTACGTCGAGCGTTGTGGCACAGTGGCTAGAACAGAGGACTCTAAACCCCGGAGGACCAGGATTCTAATCATATGTAGAATCTTGGGCAAGTTCATTCACTGTACGTTGTTCCAAATTGCGTGGATGTTTGTTCGCACATTAATTGCTGCAAAGCTCAGAAAAGTTGATTGTTTACTCGATTGAATAGATCTTCCAGGGAGTACCATGTGAAGCACTCAAGCTACGCTATATAAGAATGTATAGTTTACTGAGAGTAAACTAAAAGCTACGTTGTTATACCTGATATATTATGTTTGACGTAAGATGTACAAATGGGTATCATAAATGTATATTGAAAAGCTGCAATTGTATTCGTGTTTACCTGTTCCTCGCAGACATTCAGAGGCCTCGGCAGACGTCGTTTCGAAAGACGTCGCGACATGTTTCTTTGCCGTACAATCCCGCCTTCAGCGCCAACTGAGACACAGCGAAGGTTCGAAGCATACAGCAACACACATGATATACTGTTGTTGTGTTGATCGGCATCACTGGAACGATAATGTCGTAACATCTGCATTGTCTGATACGGGAAATAGTGTATGTGTCAGTGCAATGGAACTTTACTTTCAGGTCGGGAACGGATAAAACTGACTCGAATAGCGAGGCGGTTGGATTAGTGAGACTAGTTCACTGGTTTTTACTGCTACAAAATCACCAATCTTTCAGTTGTCGCGTGCTATATATGGGACGCACAACTCAATATTAACTACACATAATAATCCAGTGACACTTGACAGATCCATCCTCCGTTAAAATCGACTTTATTTTGGCCATGCCGGCGGAAATTGCACCAGGAAAACCCCCCAAGCTGGAAATGACTGAGGCACGAGGGAAAGCGGACGACCCAGAAAAAGATGCCTTGACGAAAATAAAAAGAAATGAACGTGACATTATTGTTACACCAACATCATGAGACAGACGGGAGAGGAGGCGATGGAAAAGGCAGTATTGAAGAGTTGCAAAAAGCCCGACCCGACTTGGTGCCACAAAGTGACAAGATGATATGTATACGTTATTCGAGAAGTATAAGTACACGCCCGCCACATACCTTGGCCTGCGCCCCACAGACGTCGATGGTCGTGACGGTGCAGCTTCAAACTTCCAACTCGTTTTCTAAAGGTGATTACAGAAACGACTCGTATTTTAGATTCGCACCAGAAGAGTTCGTAGATTACATTACATTATAATCGACACGGTATAAACGGATCAAGCAGAAATGAACTCTAAACAGTTCTCTTTCCAAACTGTTTCCCTTTGGTATCACAGTATGTGTAAATTATTTATTTAAACAACTATGCAATTCAACGTGAAAATAGATCTTGTTCATATCATTGGAGTGCGTATTATTATCTTTATTGTACATGTATCAGTCTGCTTGGGGAGGTATAAGTAAGGTCGTACCGTTTAGCGAGTTATCTCATACTGAGAGTACAATCCAGCACATGGCAAATAATTGCCATATTTATAGTCTCACGTCAATGTTGAATGACTATTAGAGAGAATCAGAGTATGCATTTAACATGCATATATATATATATATATATATATATATATATATATATATATATATATATATATATATATATATATATTATTCGTTTGCTTTGTGGTGATTTTCAGGTAGTCATATAGACAAAAATGAGCGTATAACTCGTAAAACATACACATACCTTTTTGTCAGCATAAGCATCACCTCAACCTTATCCGAAATGTCGCTAGTGACGATATTCTGCACCGTTTCGTACGTAGCGTTGACGAGGCTTTTTCCGTTCCATTCAATGATTTCTTCTCCTGGAGAAAGACAGGCAGTGCTTACCGTTTCAAAGTAATAGTGATCAGATAGCTTTCAATAAGATAACTTGTACACGTATATAAACATAATGAAATAGGACCGATAAATTGCAAGTTTAATTATTAAAAATTTAAGAATACCATTCGTACAAAGCTATTTTCATGAGAAGAAAATATTTATAGTTCACATGTTAATTTTATGTAATTTTCCTGTGAATTATTCACATGATGAAATTAACACGATTTTAATATGCGTTGTTAAACTAAACGATATGCGGCGACGTTCTTGTCCAAATGTACAAGTCACGTTTAGCAATAACTAGCAACGCTATTAAACCAGAAATTCTGATATTTTGCGGAACCAATGAAATTATGCCGAACCATGTTGCAAACCCACAGACGTCTAGCCGCATTTTAAAGTTAATTTTCTGGACACCATATATTACGACATCACAATTGTATCGCCGATAAGTGCAACATTCACCGTCTTACCGAGACCCAGGCCGCTCTTGTCCGCGCTGCCTCCCCGCACCAGGGACGTCACGATGGCACTCGTCGACCCGTCAGAGTTGCAGCGTCCTCCCGTCAAAGTCATCCCGAACCCACGCACTGAAGGACAACTGATTGGCATAAACTCATGCACTGAGGGACAAAGAAAACAACACAAACCCACGCACTGATTGAACAAGAAACAACACGAACACACGTACAAAAGGACAAAGAAACGGCACATGTACACGCAGCGAAGGACAATAAACAACACAAACCCATCCCCTGAAGAATAAATAAAAGACACAACCTCACCCAGTGAAGGACAAATAAATGGCACACACTCACGTACTGACGGATAAATCAACTACATAAACCCACGCGTTGAAGGAAAACAAAACACACACACCCACACGCATTGAAACTAACATCATCTTTACAATAAAAGTGTAGAAACAATTTTGAAAACGCCTACGTGGTCACGTGCAAGAACACCTTTTCAACTAATTCGGTGAAACCATTTCACATAAAAAGGTTCTAACCATAAAACCCTAAAATCAAATGTTGCCGTTATCTCCGTGGCATACCATTCCATAAAAATCACCACAGCTTATATGTTTTTCCAAACGATATTTCTTGATATTTTCAGCTAATAATTTAAACACATTACGGTTTCAACCTGAAATCATTAACGAAATCAGGTAGACCAGTTTATGATGGAAAGACAACCTACTCACGGTCATTATTATGATCGTCTTTGTGAGCCCGATTGATGACGATGCTAATCGTTGGCGTAGGAGCTGGCGTTCTTCCTACGAAAAAAACAGTGCTGATAAAAATAATACTCCTTTTTAAATTGTTTTGTGAATAGCATGAATTATACCTGCAATTTGTGTCATGAAAAAGAGCGTACAATTATTTATCTGGATGCACCAGTATGCTCTAACCGCATTTCAGAGTGGTTCTTGATCATATCAGTTCTCCAGACTATTCTACTAGG
>JAODUO010000500.1:225000-257500 GCA_025642075.2 Ridgeia piscesae
AGGCGGACGTTAGACTGAGACTGCGCAGCGACGTTAAAACTCTGGCAACTGACGAAATACCTTAGGGGATTGACGAACCTGTGTGGGGACGGAGCAGTAATGTCGCGGGAACAGAGAATCATCCTCCTCAATGCTGGAACAAACACATTAGATGTCCTCACCTTGATGAACCTCGTCGAGCCTTGACCGGCATCGTGTTGCAGCGTCTGAAGGGCGCCTTGCGAGGCACCATGTGGCGCACGGCGACAGGCGAGCTCGAGTCCCGCCGATCCGTCCTGCGGCTGCCTGAGACGACGGCCGCGTCACAGAAGTTGTGCAGAGGCTCGGCGGAACAACGCCTGCCCCGAGACAGGTAGCGGGTCGCACGACCACCGGGCACGGGGCGGTGGTTGAGACACTCCGTCGAGTCGGCCGGCGGGTGGAGGCGGTCGGCCGATGCAGCCAGAGGGTGCCGCGGCGACTTGCAGCGGTGACGAGTCTGTGTCTGTGAACCCGCGATATAGCAGTTAATTGACATGACGTTTACAAGACATGATGGTTTAGTATGCCTTTGCAATGGAATTTGATATACACTTCGATACAAAAACTTGATTATATAAAATAATAACTTATATGTTATACTTAATGTTTTTATTAAATTATAATTAAATTAATATTGTCTCTGCCTGATTATCTCAAGTGTTAATGATTGCCTGATATGGCCTATGGCATAAAGGAAAGCCTCAGTCAGTTCGTTCTAGGTGTGTTACCAGGATCTCGCCTTCCTAATTGGCTAATGGATGATCTTTGTCTTTCTTAACTGATGTTTCTTTTCTCAAGACAATTTCAGCGCATATATCGTCTACTGACGTCATCACGTATTATTAGTTTATACAATGATAATGATTAGTATATATTGACCGTTCTATCCAATAAGCAACGAAACATTTAAATGAAGACAGCAGTGGATCACTAAAACGCATATTGCTGGACAATATTTATTATTACTCGAGAATATACGCATATAACTGGCAAAGATAAAATTGTGTAACGTAAAAGATACCAACAACAAACAATGCTAGCAATGCACACAACTCCGTCAAAACAATTGCACTGAAATGTAGAAAGCAGGGTTACTGCAAAAACATATTTGTTAACTATAATACGTGCGCGTGATGACTCAGATAATAATGATTATGTGATCACGTGTAGCGCCATGGTCAAATGCACCACACACCCTCATGCGCTGTCTTCTGCACTTCTGTCGTTCGGCCAGGAATTCTTCGTCGTTCACGTCCCGTTCGTCGTCCTCATCGTCGTCATCTCGCCTCAGGCTCGATTGTCGCCGCTGTGAACACTTCCGGGAGAGATGTCCATCTCTGGGAGAGTCTGGCCGCTCGACCTCACTGTTTACACCGACCTGTAGCGAACACACACGAACTATTCAAACCAGTTACCACGGGTGAGACTCTTATGTACGGTAATAAGGTTTAGGGTTAGGGTTAGGTTTAGGGTTAAGTTTAGGGTTAGGGTTAGGGTTAGGGTTAGGGTTAGGGTTAGGTTGAAAGTACTTTTGACAAGATTGACATTAGGTGTTTTACATGCATTTATACGTGAGTGGTTAGATAGAAGTCACTACCCGAGTAACATGGTCTCAGGAAAAAGCAAGTCACAAGCATCAAGACACGGTACATTTCGTGAAACCAGCAGGGCGAACGACAGCCAACTGCGACGCGTGATACATTTGATTAGCACATGTACAGACGTGTTGTATTGGTCCGCGCCTGTGTGACTGCACCTATTGACGTTGTCCAGAAATGCTACGGATTGTGTCACTTCTACTCGGTTTACGTCGCTCTTGTTTGTATATACGCTTCATGAATACACCACGAGGACGTTGGTGTGAGTGATTTGTATCAAGTGTTTGTGCATTTTTATTAATTTATCCGACTTACATTTGCAATTGCACCTGTGTGACATTGTCAGTCATGTGTTACCCGAACAAAGTGGACATTGTTTACACGCCCATTCTGACCCAAGACTACCTGTATCGGCTACAGCCCAGCGGTCACAGTCACTTTAGGCTTAACAATGCTGCCTGGAGAGCTGCTTGTGAAGCGGGGGTGGCACTCCATCGGCCCATCCATCGAGGCTGTCGTGGGGGTGCACGCAAACAACGACCGACAAATGTCATTGCGTCCACGCGACCGACAGTTGCCCTCACTGACACCAACAGTGTTAATTATGACAATATTACGTGTGTATCAGTGACACCGTCACCATCGATGGATCACAGTGAACCTGGAGTCGACGACAGCCGTGTCGCGGTGCGTGTCAAATTGGGCATTGTCAACGCTCGCTCAATTTGCAACAACACCGGTGTTTTTACGGATTACGTGACTGAGGTGAACATGTATCTTATAGCCATCACTGAAACATGGTTGAACATTGGTAAAAAAGACAATAAAATCATAAAAGACCTGACCCCTGCCGACTATAAGTTTGTACATCTGCCTCGGAAAAGTCACCGTGGTGGTGGTGTTGGCCTTGTTTACCGATCGAGTTTCAAGGTTGTTGTAAATCGACGTGATGATATGAAATATTTCGAATTCATGGATGTTGATGTTTCATCATCTGGGAACTTCATGAAGCTTGTTATCATATACCGTCCACCTCTATCGAAAAAGAACAAATATTCGTACGCTGACTTTCTTGTTGAATGTACTGGTTTCATCGAACACTACGCATTGCTGACTTTCCGATTTGCGATTGTCGGTGATTTCAACATCCACTGGGACGTGCCGTCCGCCAACAATGTGAAACGTTTCGCTGATCTGCTTGAGTCACTCAATATCATTCAACATGTCCACGCTCCAACACACATTGACGGTCACACAATTGATCTGATCCTCACTCCATCCGGAAATCACGGCATCACTTCGACAAAAAAACGTTGCTGCTCTCCGATCACCTTTGGGTGGAATGTCTCGTCGACATGGAGAAACCGGTCGTTCAGCGGAAAACAATCACGTACCGAAAGTATAAAGCCATTGACAAACCTGCGTTTTGTAGTGACATCGCCTCGTCTTAGCCGACTGCAGTCTCATCCGGCAAACAAACAACAACTGAACTTGCAAACCACTACAATGTGGTCTTGACCAAACTTATCGAGAAACATGCACCACTACAGATATGTCGCATCGCCGATCGTCCACTGGTACCATGTTGTAATAAGAAGGTTATCAAAGCCAAACAAATTAGACGACAGTGTGAACGGAAGTGGCGTCACACATCACTTCAAGTACATCGTGGAATCTATAAACCACAATGCGCAGAGGTAAAGAGGACGATCATAAAAGCGAAGTCTGATTACTATACCTCTGAGAGAGAACAGTGCGGGTGTGACAATCGGCGACTGTATCGTCTGGTAAACGGACTGCTGCAGTGAAGAAAGTCCCACTATCTGCCAGTTAACAACAACACCCACGAACTCATCAAGATTCTCAACCTTCTTCTCGGCGAAAATTAAGACGATTCGTGTGGCATTTCAATCCCACTCCACACTCGCATCGTCCTCGACCACAGACTACCATCCAGCATAGTGGGTATCACGACTTGAATTGTTTCCAACTGCGATGACGTCAGACATCCACAGTTTGCTCATCAAGTCACCTACAACATCCTGCGTGCTGACCCCTTACCTATATGGCTGGTAAATGACGTGAGTGGTAACGTAGTACCATTCCTAACTAAACTCATCAATTCTTCCATAGCATCTGGTGTTGTTCCGTGCTGCTTGAAACACGCCAATGTCACTCCTGTCAAACCTACCTTTTGTATCAAAGCTACTCGAAAGATACGTTGCACGCTGCCTGCTTGATCACATGACTGCCAACAATCTCTTTGAAAGATATCAATCAGCATACAAATCTCATCACTCCACGGACACTGCGCTTGTTCTGGTACAGAATGACATCCTCGGGGCACTTGACCGGCGGTATGGAGTAATTCTAGTCTTACTCGACATGTCGGCTGCCTTCGACACAGTTAACCATGAAATACTCCTCAGCCATTTAGAACATCGCTACGGAATGGCTGGCTCCATGCTAGCATGGATGCGGTCATATCTAACCGATCGGTCCCAGTGTGTGTATCTACAAGGTGGTGCTTCCAGCAAAACCGGCGTCGCTTGTGGCGTACCTCAAGGATCAGTACTGGGACCTCTGTTGTTCTCTGCATACACAACTCCTATCGGTGATATTATTAGGAGGCACAATCTCGGCTTCCACCTATACGCGGATGATACGCAGTTATACATCAAATTTGACATGACAGAAATTAACAGATTGTTGTCATTACGCCGAATTGAGCAATGCTTAAACGATGTTCGTGCATGGGTGGGCAACAATCAGCTAAAGGTGAATGACGACAAAACGGTCGCACTTGTGCTATCATCAGGCAACAATCGAGCGAACCACAACATCACCGTGATCAAAATTGGCGACTGCGACATAACGCCAAGTCCTACTGGCAGAAACAACAGCGTTATATTTGACACAGAAATGTCAATGGTGAGCCATGTTAAACATGTCTGCTGTAAATCATACTACCATCTAAGTAACATTTGGTTCTGTTTGAGAATGTGTACAGGTTGGTTTTTTTATTACGTCGGACAAACTCTTGGGCAAGGGATTGGCTTCGATTCTGTCAGTCACAAACTATGTGAACATGTTTTTGCCGATGGTTGGAGCATTCTTGAGACAATCAACGATAGCGGGGTCCATGACCTCGCCAGTGTCCAAAGTGATTAGCTCCGAACTCGTCTCATTCAAGGGGTTTACTACTGTGCCCTCCTTCACAAGATCACATAGAGCATTCAAATGTTTTATGAACTTTTTCTGGTCAGCAACTGATGACTCTGGATGCTCCAAAGTTTCGTTGGGGGTTGATTCAGAGAAACAGGCACATTCAAACTCATCAATGGCTCTTAGTACTTCATGTTTGGAGAGCTCGATGACCTCCTTACATTCCTGTTGTTCATATAAGCCCTTTGCTCCACTATCTTCCTTCAGAAACTGGATGCTGTGCTCATGGCTCTGGTCTACGTGCAATTCTTGCAACTGCTGGTCAGGTCACAACAAGAAACCGGCGATACAGTTCACTGTTGTACGAGTGAAGAAGGTCATCAGATCGATTGTTTCTACCATCTGTCTTCGACGATAACCTGTTGAACCACTCGGGCCGCGGTGGGTGATTGGGTGGGTGGGTGGGGGGAGGGTAACAACAGCGATTACAATCATTTCGCAGGAGGACTGGCGTGTCGCCATCTTGTAATAGTGTATGGGGAATATTGCTGATTGTAATTGAAAAGCCACAGGATAAAGGTACCTTGAGTTTGAAGTAAATGCATATTTTACCAGTTTATAAGTTATCTCTATTAGTATATCTATATTATTTAGTTTGAAATCAATACACATTTACAAGTTCATAAGTTATCTCTATTTGTTAGTTATCTCTATTATTTATTTTGAAGTAAATACATATTTTACCAGTTTATTAGTTATCTGTAATATATAGTTGTGAAACCAATAGAAGAAAATGCACCGACCGCATCTTGTCTGCTGTTGACGTCCGCCAGATTGCGGTAGAGCCAGTCGATGGAGAGGGACGGGACAGCGGCCTCGCCGTGGAACCACGACCCACTCTTACGACGAATCCGACGTTCCTTCCGGCATAGGTGGCACTGCCAGCGACTGGCGCCCTGACACAACAACGACGACGATAATGATGATGACGATGTTGTCGATAATGACGACGTCGATGATGATGATGATGATGATGTCGATGATGACATCGATGACACTGTCGACGGTGATGATGATGTGAATTATGATGATGATTACTGTGGTTATGAGGACAACAATGATGACAACGACGATGATGACGATCATGATGACGATGATTAGTCCTGTTTATACATCGTTCACTAGGAAACATCATCTCGATTCATTCTGAAAGGCTTTCTTATTTGCATATACCGCAACGAGATATGTTTGGTGTATACAAACTGTGAGAATAATCAGATAATTTTATAATCGTGGTTCTACTGCGTGGTATTTGTAACGCCGTTATTGTTGGCCAGAAATGTGTAATAACTAAGCAGCAAAGGACATACGAAATGGGAATTATTATCTCAAATGTGCCCCAATTTTCATTGGGCGAAATGTGTTGTGCGGTCGGACGGCACTGTAGTATTTGCCATTACACAATACGACACGAAAGGGAAAATACTGAGAAAAAACAGATTGTGTTGTGCCATTACTGAAGGGAATCTGCAATGGAAGCGACTAGTGACACAGTAGTAAAAAACAACACACCTTCAAGGCATAAGCCATATTTTAACTGGGAAAAAAGGAATGTATCATAGATGATCAAGTCTCATCGTCGTCAATCACAGACACCCACGAAATAGTGTTATTCGAACCTAGAATATTCACCTCAGATAGGATTAAATTTAATGTAGGATCAACCTAAATTTATACACCGCAGTTAGAAAGGTTAAACGAACCCCACATTCAACTCAGAAACTATACCAGATAGGATTAGGTCTAAACTGACACAGCACAGTTAGAAATATTACATTGTTAACCGTACCGTCACTCTTGCCTCGCCGTACTCCTCGTAGTGCGAGTTGAAGCCGGCACACCAGCAGCACGCCCTCCTACTGCAGTCGTCACAGGCGACGGGCGGAGACCCCGAGTACGTGGGCTTGAAGCACAGCTCGCACAGACTGGGGTCATCAGTCACCTTGGTCTCCATCTCAAACGAAGCCACTCTCCGCTGGTTAAGGATACGTTCCTTGTAGCGTTCAAGGTCACGCTCCAGAGTCCTGCGCGCACACAAGACGTCATCACGCTGGGCCTGCTTTTAACTGATCAAATTATATATATATATATATATATATATATATATATATATATATATATGATCATTCTCTAATATACATCATTATATATATATATATAATTATTATATGTATATAATATATATATATATATATATATATATATATATATATGATCATTTATAATATATATATATATAATATATATATATATATATATATATATATATATATATATATATATATATATATATATATATATATATATAGAAGAGAGAGAGAAAGAGAGAGACAGACAGACAGACAGAGGAGAGAAGGGGACAGAGCGGGACAGAGAGGGGGAGAGCAGAGGGAGAGAGAGGAGAAAGAGGAGAGAGAGACGGAGAGAGAAAAGTGGGAGGATTATATAGAGGGAAAGTAAAAGTGGTGAGAGATAGTGAGGCAGCGAGGAGGCACGGGGGAAGCAGAGACTGAGGAATGACAGAGAGAATATGTCCTGGAGTACAATGTGACGCGTCACAGTCAAGTCGTGGTTCTCTGAGCACACAGAACCCACCTCGTCCTTGACGCCTCCTCATCGTCGAACTCCTTCTGTTTGGCGAAGACGTCATTGAGTATGTTGATCTCAGCCGTGTCAAAGTCAGTGAGAACGGGCGACGGAGGTACAGGAGGCATGGCAAACCACCTCATCTGATGTTGACGGAACGGATTCAATCCAACCGCCGGAGCCACCTTCTGGATCGGAATATGTTGAATATTGTCGCCTGAATATTTTGCTTATTCACTTGTGTTATGCATGTAGAGATAGGAAATGCAGTTCTGCCTAACATGAATATTAGCAAACATCTGGATGATTTGCATTGATCGAGTAATGAGGAAGAAGTTAGTGAGAGAATGCATGAAGGACATAGGCGGAGTGTGGAGGACGGGCTGCTGGTGAGGAGCAGCGGGTGGCGAAAGGAGCAGAAGCAAGACCTCGTCCCTTTACATGCTTCTGGCTTGTGAAGATGGTTTCGAAATTAACACTTGTGTTTGGTTTCAAAACTATTTACCATGTGACGTTAGGATATTCCTGACCAACGACGATAGCATAGCTACTCTTGTATTTTGCGCGTGCCATGGTTATAATAACATAACATATTCAAATCATAAACACACAAACGTGTCTGTACTTTCCACATGCTATTTTTGTGTAATAACGCGCGTGTCTAACCAAAATCACATTTCAGTAGTCACAAAACATTGTGCATTCACACGATGGACTAAAATATGTTGACCCCACAATTTATTTTACATTAACAATGTCCTGATATTGCAACAGCTATATGAAATTGCAACATCTATATTATGATATCACAACATATATTTCATATTACAACATTTATATGATATTGCAACATCTATATGATACGGCAGAAGAAAAAGAGGCCGTCAAAAGATCACGTGGCGAAGGGATCTCTAGACAGACATAAAGATGACAGGATACACCTGGAGGCAGATTGAAATAAGAAGACTGGAAAACTGTGGTCAGTGCGTTATGTTACCAGGAGGGACGATGGAAATAAGAAGAAGAAGACATGATACATTGGTGTAAAGTCGAGATATCATTTACCTTCTTAAAGATCCCGAACATATCAACGGTATTTTAGAACGGCTGCTTCTTACAACGCCTGTCTAGTTGTTGGTGCAATAAGCAGACTCCAGCTGCAAAATGAAAAGCATCATCGGAGGAGTTTATCAAATGCATAGCATCAATTTCACATAATTGAGTGTGAAGTTACTAATGAATGCATGTAAGTATGACATCTTTAAAATAGCAATCCGAAACGAAGATTGCTAGATTGTAATGTTGTCTGCAAAAATGTTACATTATTTACTTATCTTACACAATGTGGCCTGACGTTGGAAATGTTCTGCTGTTTCATTGTATAATTTACTGCGTGCTGTCAGCAGTTGCAAATAATTTTCAGAACACAACAGTTAGCCAGGTTGCGTATCGTAATACGCACGATATCGTTTATAACGCACACAACAACATCTAATAGTAATCGGTGCCACCAAATTGCAGAAACAGCAATACATACCAAGTTAGCCGATGCATGTATTAGTAAGTAATCCTACATTATAAGTAAGTCAATACATTTCACTGACCTGATAGTGTTGTATCCTGAAATCGTTTCCCCTGTAGCAGCTGTGAAAATAGTAAATAACGTATACAAAGACAACTGGTCAATGTACATTGCGAGATGGCCACTTGACAACCACCACGCTTGCTGGACATAGTATGTATTGTCTTCTTCACACCGCCGGCCAGATGGCAAGAGTTGTCACTGACGTCATAGGTCATATTCGTCGTGCACAAAGTGCAGTAGTCCCCGCGGACGTCATTGGCTTAGATCAGTGATATCATTACGGTGTGGCTGCTAATTACGAGGCCAACAACGTGGTGTTTGGTATATATGTGCGTGCGTGCATACTTTCGTGTGTAAGTGACCGTTTTTGTGTGTTCGCCTGTGTTACCAAGTGTATATATGAACATTGGCACAGTTGTGCATCCGGATCATGTTATACGTGCAAATATTTATACTCATATATTAAATATGTTACCAGTTACCTTATCGAAAACCCGCGTATCGGTGCAGTATTTAGTTACCTACTTTAATGACATGTTATTACCAAACCGGAATTATATTTTATTGACGTCTCAATCGTGATTAAGAATTCAAAAAGAGGGAAGCAATGAAACATAAATTTGTGTTTCCCTTAGAACTCTGTCAGGAACATTTATCTTCGATTTCATGCATTTTCAAAATAGTATTATTTTATGAGTATTGCGTTAATCACCATTAGTCGACGTATTTGTTCTTTGATATGTACGGAATAATATCATATCCACTGTTGTAGTCATACATTATCATTGCATTGTATTAATAGGCAACAGGTTTAATTCATGTAGCAATATTCCTGTTATGTCACAATTATACGACAGACAGACAGACAGACAGACCGACCGACCGACCGACCGACCGACAGACAGACAGACAGACAGACAGACAGACAGACAGACAGACGGACGGACGGACGGACAGACAGGACGGACGACGACGGACGGACAGACAGACGGACGGACGGACGGACGGACGGACGGACGGACGGACGGACGGACAGACAGACAGACAGACGGACGGACGGACGGACGGACGGACAGACGGACAGACAGACAGACTGACAGACAGACAGACAGACAGACAGACAGACAGACAGACTGACAGACAGACAGACAGACAGACAGGACACAGTCTATTACCAAATTTTACTTCGTCTTAGCTATCATATAGAGGATACTGTTACTGCAGATACACCATTAGTGGCTTGGTGCTTCTTTAATTAGCAAATTAGCACGTGTGACTCGTCGGAACTACAACCCTGGAAATATTACCACAGGAAACTCGGGGAAACACAAATTAGAGGTAGTCATCGCAACGAAATCCTGGTGTCGTCCTGCCGGTGAGGTTGGGTTTCCAATTATCGCACGTGTGGAGAAACATGACGGATCATGTATGCTCTTGATTTCACGGAAACCTACTTTCAGCCGTCACCTAAGCCACAGTTGCCGCTATGTATCAGTTATATAAATTTTTATATATATATATATATATATATATATATATATATATATATATATGATACATAGCGGGCTGAAATATCGAACAAGGTCATACCGGATATATATATATATATATATATATATATATATATATATATATATATATATATATATATATATATATCCGTCATCAGATCGTTTGTAGGTCGTCTCGTTCGTCGTCCGTCCGTATGTATGTATGTATGCATGTTTGTATGTGTGTGTATGTATGTATGTATGTATGTATGTATGTATGTATGTATGTATGTATGTATGTATGTATGTATGTATGTATGTATGTATGTATGTATGTATGTATGTATGTATGTATGTATGTATGTATGTATGTATGTATGTATGTATGTATGTATGTATGTATGTATGTATGTATGTATGTATGTATGTATGTATGTATGTATGTATGTATGTATGTGTGTATGTATGTTTGTATGTGTGTGTATGTATGTATGTATGTATGTATGTATGTATGTATGTATGTATGTTGTATGTATGTATGTATGTATGTATGTATGTATGTATGTATGTATGTATGTATGTATGTTGTATGTATGTATGTATGTATGTATGTATGTATGTATGTATGTATGTATGTATGTATGTATGTATGTATGTATGTATGTATGTATGTATGTATGTATGTATGTATGTATGTATGTATGTATGTATGTATGTTATATGTATGTATGTATGTATGTATGTATGTATGTATGTATGTATGTATGTATGTATGTATGTATGTATGTATGTATGTATGTATGTATGTATGTATGTATGTATGTATGTATGTATGTATGTATGTATGTATGTATGTATGTATGTATGTATGTATGTATGTATGTATGTATGTATTATATATATTTTTTAATGATTTTGTATGTATGTTGTTTGTATGTATGTATGTATGTATGTATGTATGTATGTATGTATGTATGTATGTATGTATGTATGTATGTATGTATGTATGTATGTATGTATTGATGGATGGATGGATGGATGGATGGATGGATGGATGGATGGATGATGGATGATGATGGATGGATGGATGGATGGATGGATGGATGGATGGATGGATGGATGGATGGATGGATGGATGGATGGATGGATGGATGGATGGATGGATGGATGGATGGATGGATGGATGGATGGATGGATGGATGGATGGATGGATGGATGGATGGATGGATGGATGGATGTAGCATGTACGTATGTACGTATGTACGTATGTACGTATGTACGTATGTACGTATGTACGTATGTACGTATGTACGTATGTACGTATGTACGTATGTATGTACTAATATACTTACGCCTTTCTACCACGTTATTGACAGTGTGCGAATATGTTTATCATGAGCACATACCACATAGTGTCGTTTTCTTTTCATCCGTTTCCTAATTACGTCGCATCAATTTGTGGATCCATGTCCGCCGGGAAATTAATGGCGACCAGAAATATGCAAATCGGGAGAACATTAGCGTACAGCCATGACAAAGGATAGGTAACTACAACCTTTATTAATATACGTCTAATTGAATGTAAGTTTATCAACACGTAACTATTATTTTTAAAACAATTCTTGTATAGAAATGCAACAGTTTGTAATTATGCAAATAATCAACAAAGGTATTTGTTATGTAGTGTAGCCATATACATTGTACAATACTTTTGTTTTTACATTTAACAACGCACACGTTTCCAAAACAGTAAAACAGTAACTTGTTAGTTGTGTTTATTTAATGTCAGAAATATTATTGCAAATTATTAATGGCAGTAAAGCAGAGTCTAGTGAATCATGTTTCTTTAATATAAGAAATAAGACCATACGTTATTAATATGAACGAAAAATATGAGTTTATAACTGCATGCATTTCCTTTATACATATTTGTAAACCGATTATAGAGATGTTACGCATTGACATCTTAAATGGTGTCTTTTCAGTTCTGTAAATTCAAAGAATGTTCGAATAGAAACCCGGCCAAAGGGTCGTTCTTACACAGCGTGTGAAAGGGGAAGGCAAATGAGGGCCCACGTATTTACTAGTCAATGAATCAATTCCAAAGTTAGATAATTAATTATCAACAATTGTACATTCATTGGAATGGTCTGAAGTGTAATATGTACAGAAAGAAATGGTAAATGTTGACAACCACGAAAGATGTATAGACGCTTAAGACGGCGATCTTCGGCACATTACATGTAAATATGTATGTACCCTGTTCTCGGCAACGTAGAAGTTCTGTCTGGATATGCTATGATCATCGCTACTTCTTGCAGTCTGATGTAACACTTCGAGATAACCTTTCTCCGATAGCCCCGACAATCAACGATCAGGTGGACACTTTTACAGTAACTTGCAGGCAGGGCATAGATCATGGGAATGTATGCACTAATAAAACAAGTCGCCAGGATTTCATTATCACTGTTTACGTCACGCAAATGTAACTTCTGTTGACTTGTCTAACAGACGTAATGTGTAGCGAGGTCGTGGTATCACACTGCTGCAGGCGGTAGTGTTAACGATAACACGCAGCGTCGTAGAGTTCTGCACGGCGGTAGACGTTTGTTATCGGGGTGGCTGCTGGGGACATGTTTCAGACCGGCAGGCAAAGAGCTATCGTGATTCTGTCCTACATTTCCACAACCAATAACAACTCCGTACGCCTAGTAGCCACTTGAGACGTGAACACACGACTGCCGCCATTGAAACCAAAACCGCGTTGCAAAACAAACCAAGTGTACCACAAGCTTCGTATGACACAACAACAGCAAGGCCGAAAATAAGAAGCGGTTATTATCTACGAAAATCTCGGTGATTTCCCGCAGAAAATGCATTGTATGTAGATAGAACTTAACACGAGCAAACTCCGTCTACGAGAGATGCGGCATTGGATGTACATGTGGATATTGGTTGTGGTGGTGGGAGAGAGCGCCCAGGGAGCGACTGGGGCTAGTCCTCCTTCAGCCCTTGCCATACTACAAAGGAAGGTGGACAAGTTCGTGGAGGCAGTGATGACGTGCCACAATGTCCCGGCCTTGAGTCTAAGTGTCGTACGAGACGGACAGGTAAGGTTTACGTTAAAACTAATATATGTTAATCATTATAATACTATGGTGTAATAAATGTGCTGAAGTGTACAGCCTGCCAAATTGTGTTTAGTTATTTTAGAATACTCGTAACCGTTTACTCAATTCGAAAGTCTCCACCGTGCAATACGTTTAACAGGTAAACAAAACATCCAGTTCCAAAACAACCTTTATTAGCAATATTAGTGAGGCGAGCTTGGTTAACAGCATGTCCATTTTCAAGGCAGGGCAGTTTCCGTTACATATTGCTATATAGCAGCCAATAAATGAGTGATCATGTTTAGATTTAAACACTTTAACAACTGAATCTTCAGATGGTATACATTTCACAGCCAACACGTTCAGTTTGAATCAGAGAAACGAACAAATGCCCTGCAACGCCAACTATCAGACATTTTGGAGTGAGATATTTTAACTTGTTCGATTTCGTAACCGGCAACACATTTATTAACCAAAAAGGTCTTTGCATTGTGTATATGTGCGGGGGTGCATGTGATGTGCGGAGGGTGTATGTGGTGTGCCGGGGTGCATGTGGTGTGCGGGGTTACATGTGGTGTGGGGGGGTGCATGTGGTGTGCCTGGGTACATGTGGTGTGCGGGGTGCATGTGATGTGCGAAGGGTGCATGTGGTGTGCGGTGGTGCATGTGGTGTGCCGGGGTACACGTGATGTGCGAGGGTACATGTGGTGTGCGGGGGTGCATGTGATGTGCGAAGGGTGCATGTGGTGTGCGGTGGTGCATGTGGTGTGCCGGGATACACGTGATGTGCGGGGGTGCATGTGATGTGCGAAGGGTGCATGTGGTGTGCGGTGGTGCATGTGGTGTGCCGGGGGACACGTGATGTGCGAGGGTACATGTGGTGTGCGGGGGTGCGTGTGATGTGCGAAGAGTGCATGTGGTGTGCGGGGGGCATGTGGTGTGCGGGGGGCATGTGGTGTGCCGGGGTACACGTAACGTCCTTTACTCTTCCATACAGGTGATGGTGTGTCGGGGATATGGCGTACTGGAGGTGGACAGCAGGAGACCCGTCACCAGTGCCACTCCCTTTCCCATAGCCTCGCTTACGAAGGCCTTCTTATCGACCCTCCTGGCGCAGCTTATCCAGTCAAACCCGAGGTTGGAAATGCTGTTATTTTTTACTAGATTCCGCGCTACATTGGAACTTTATTTGTGTGGATCAATGTATTTATCGATCTGTGGCACTTCACAACATATATCGCAACGTCGTATAAATGTATTACGACACTTCTACACACCCGCATGCAAGCACGCACACAAACATACGCACATATGTGCACGACCGTACGCATCTAACACATTCAAACAAACAAGATACACACACATACGACACGTTACGACCCGCCAGTTATTATCATTCTCATCATAATCACCTCTAATCATCACATTGCCGTCACCACTGCCACAAATCACGTCTACCATCATCCACCAACACTATCAAGAACAACGACAACTACAACGACAACAGTCTAATTACACCAACACTTTCCACATACAAACATACACAAGCACACACGCGCACGCACTCACGCATGCACGCACCCATCCATTTACACACACACATACCACACACACACACACAACACACACACACACACACACACACACACACACACACACACACACACCAAAACAAAATACACTCAAACATGCACACAAACACACATAAACACATATACAACCACAAATAAATAAACATACATACACACGCACTCAAGCGAGTGTTCGCCCCCGCAAACGACCCCTGTGTGTTATGCGATACCCGTGCCTATCTGATTGTGATGGTTCGAATTACTGACAGATTAACCTGGGACACACCAATTCGTGACATACTCAGCCACGATTTGTCGTACACCGACCCCTATCGCAACGAAAAGGTAACAATACGAGACCTATTGGCGCATCGGACAGGATTATCACGTAATGATCCAATGCGATTGTACGGATTTACGTTGGATCAACTCATAGAGTGAGTACGGTAGCTTAATACACACACACAAAGAACATAACATCACTGTATATATATAATATATATATATATATATATATATATATATATATATATATATATATATATATATATATATATGTGTGTGTGTGTGTGTGTGTGTGTGTGTGTGGTGTGAGTGTGAGTGTGAGTGTGAGTGTGAGTGTGAGTGTGAGTGTGATGTGAGTGTGAGTGTGTGTGTGTGTGTGTGTGTGTGTGTGTGTGTGTGTGTGTGTGTGTGTGTGTGTGTGTGTGTGTGTGTGTGTGTGTGTGTGTGTGTGTGTGTGTGTGTGTGTGTGTGTGTGTGTGTGTGTGTGTGTGTGTGTGTGTGTGTGTGTGTGTGTGTGTGTGTGTGTGTGTGTGTGTGTGTGTGTGTGTGTGTGTGTGTGTGTGTGTGTGTGTGTGTGTGTGTGACCTGTTCTAACGAAATGGGTCACTTGTCAGCAAATTTGATTTCGAGAAAACACCGTATAAACATTGCATAGTGATATTTGACGATTTTGACTTTTCATCACCAAGGCACACTTTAATGTCTTTTCTATCAACTGGCAATGCATATTTCCCATTTATATTACTATTTAGTTCATTTTGTGACCTTTTTAGAAAGGCTACGTAACATTCCACGCATGAATTTCGTAAAACAAAACCGATAAATCGCACTTCGCATTCTCCGGGGTTTCCGTCGGTGCATGGCGGACATATGTGGTACTACGGGAAAGCTCAGCATGTCCACAGTCCGAATCTGCTAGAGAAATTCCTAAATGACGTCAACATTAGCCAATAGGAGCGCTTAACTGAGAGACCTATCTGTAAACAAACGTCACCAGTTGCCGAGCATGGCTCATAGCGGTCTCCTGATTGGCTTAAAGGTGCGCAGTGCGCACTCGCTAGCCGTAAACAATGTTGAATCGATCGGGTCGCCGCTACAAAACATTGCTAAATACTCAGATTATGTCGCGATAATCACTTCCAAGACATAACGTAGACAATGATCGTGACTTGGCAGGGTGTTTAGAATACACCAAAAGTGAAATAGAAGCAAAACAGCTGAATTTAGAATGACAATGCACTTGATCATGTACTTGCGTAACCGCGAACTTCAAATGGGATTTTCTCAGTTTGAAGCTTTCTACCTCGGGCATGTCCAATGTCGAATAACTTTGGCTGTGCGTGAGCTAGCTCCATGATTTTTGCACCGTTGGAAAGATATACATATATAATGATATACCCTAAACTTGGGTAAATATACAACAGCTGCATTTACTCTGATTACATCATCTGCTGCTTTTGATACAATTAATCACATCTTTATCGTTATTTATATTATTATTATTATTATTATCACAGTTGACCACTCATGATAACCCCTACCATAATATCGTACACAAACTTTGACACAAGTGGCTAAACTATCATGCTGAATGGTAGCTGAAATTATTTTCCGCCATTATTCTTAATCTGATTCTACAGGCGCATGCGCTTCTTGAACTACTCGAGCGGCTTCCGTGTCAGCCATAAATACAACAACTTGATGTACGGAGTGGCGTCTGCCGTGGCAGAGGAACTGGGAGAGGGAGGAACATGGGAGGAACTCGTCAGGCAGCGTTTGCTCCTTCCGTTAGCCATGACGTCAACTGTCTTCCTCAACTCCCCGGACATCGCGTGGGATCTCTTCCCGGCTGCCTACACCAATGACGGTGAGACGCTGAGAAGAATATCGCTCGATGCAACAAAGTAAGGAAACTACACAATGGAGTAGACATTTTGATGTGAGCTATCAACAAAGTGTATTTAAAGCTAATCCGCAGATATAGGTAAAGACCCACATTCGACGATGTTGTTCACTGAAACATGTTTGTTGAAAAAGCAAATCTATCTAATTTGAAGTATGCATATCATATGATAGATATAAATGTAGTATTTGTTAGTTTTAGAAACATCAAACATATTACAATATATCTGTTTTGCTATTTATCGGATGAAGTAATCCAAATAACAAATTTACGCTGTCTTTAAACGAAATACGCACATTACTTGACATATCCGCACAATCCACACCTGTGTGTCATCAAATTACACCTGTGTGTCATCAAACCAGAGTGTGTTGATATGTTTTATTTAAAGTATATATAAATACAAAGAATTCCAATGCCTTGCTCTCTTTTACTACAGAGCGTTCAGTACTACAACTAGCGCCCCCGGCGGAATGGCAACGAACGCCGAGGACATGGCAAAATGGCTTCTCTTCCAGCTCAGCGGTGGCAGGAACCTTGAAGGCACTTCACTGGTTAACGAGATTATGCTCCAGGTATGGCAACATAAAATGTAATTTATACCTATGCATGAGTTTATGTTTACATGGTTATGCACCCGTGCACATAACCTACGAAACAGTAGGTGTTTTTTTATTCAAGAGGGACGTTGACATACAAATTACGCAACCTATAGTCATGTAAAGCTTTCAAACATATATAGTTTACCAAATTCGCTGCGTGAAAGCATGATGCGATTATATACATAGTTTACCTGGATTGAAGAATAATTACAGGTCCGGCATTTGACTTTAGGGAATCATCACCTTCATTTACTCATAAATACTAAGCAAACAGTTATTAACTATGGTTATTATGATTATGAATACATACTGTGACATCAAAATTGTGATTGGTTATACCAACTGAAGAAACAACGATAATTCAAAATAATCACATTTAGGGTCGAAGTTAGATGGATTCTTCTGAAACATGGTGCAGCTCTATATTTACAACACGAGACCACATAATTAGTGTTTAATGTGCTCGGAGAATATAAAGAAAATATGTCGTTAAATTGTCCACCCTTGCCTGAAAACGGTATAATTGCCATCTAAATATAATCTACCGTGGTCAGATTTCATAAACCGAAATAACTTCAAGAGTAATGAGTTTCTGAGTTTCAGTCGACACATCAAGGAGCCAGTCTTCTGACGTCACCACCACTCTTCAGCAAGCCGCTGTTTCCTGTGACGTATTCACACGACCAATACGCCCTCGGCTGGGTGTCAGGATACTACAGAGGTTAGACTTGTATTTTGCTTAACATGTATCAACACAAATCACACAAGGTATACGTGATGCTTTCCCAAACATAAGAGCCTAGTTGGACAGACGGCATACTGTAGTTAACCAAATAGATAACGTTGCAGCGTTGTTCGTATATTTTAAACTGTGCTTGATAATTTTTGAACTATTCATGACTTATCACCGTTAAACATGTTATCGAATTTATTATATACGAATGAACTGTTGACTAACCGAACGTGTTTGATAACTTTGCACCTTACTGCTCACATGAAGAATAGTATTCTTATTTTATATCGCATCGTTTTTTATCGCGTATATATATATATATATATATATATATATATATATATATATATATATATATGCCAAATTTATCATTTGACAGTCATTGTTTTCTTTATTCTCTGGCATTAATTTTCTCAAGCGTTTTGTTGGTATTAGTAACTGATACGATATGAAATACAATGGTTGTATGCAGACAACCACAATGAGGAATATCGCGAATATCGTCAACGTCAAAGTCACAATATAATTATACGCTTCTCTCGTTGTTCTGCTTCGGATGCGATGTCTCGCAGCACGCCGCTATCAAACTGTCTACGTCGGCTACGCCGCACTGTTTCCGACACTCTCAGACGGTAACACGCCGTTGCCTTTATTAACGTGTGGTCCCAAGCTCTCGTGTTCGACAAAAGGTGACGCCACATCACGGAATCTGGATTAACTCAGCTATAACAAAACAAAACTGCATCTTTGATACCATCAACAGATAACCAGTGTTGAATTGTTTTCGCTCTCCACTCCCTCTCCCAAACCCCCAAGTCTCTGTGTAGCACTGACGTATCAATCACGTATCTTATTGCCTAACATGCAAGGTCTCTGTCAAGCAATCGACACTAAAAATTGCTCCCGTACACATGATATGTTCAGACATTTTTAATGTATATATGTTGTAAAATTCCGGCCGCAAATTTTTTTCTTTCTAAACAAAACTCGTAAGACGACTATATTTCACATATATAAACATAATCAACATTATTTCACATGTGTAAACATAATCAACATTATTTCACATGTATTAACATAATCAACATTATTTCACATATATACACATAATCAACATTATTTCAAATGTGTAAACATAATCAACATTATTTCACATGTATTAACATAATCAACATTATTTCACATATATAAACATAATCAACATTATTTCACATGTGTAAACATAATCAACATTATTTCACATGTATTAACATAATCAACATTATTTCACATGTATAAACATAATCAACATTATTTCACATGTATAAACATAATCAATATTATTTCACATGTATAAGCATAATCAATATTATTTCACATGTATAAGCATAATCAACATGTCATGCGCACATTTTGGATTTTCATTATGACAAACACACAAGGGAAGTTTATTAGAGTGACAAATACGTGCGTCGTTAATGAAGTGTCATAGAGCAAAAATAATGTAACGCACATGTCTAAATACACATTACTAACTTTGTTAGCAAAAGCAGAGTTCGGCGGAGGAATGATTGTGTTTGTGATGTAAGGACACAGGTAACTGGATATCGCAATAATAACCCTCTACCATCATCTTTTATTTCTTGTAAATATTTATTTGTTATATTAATTAAACAATTAATATTTATTTTAATTAAATACTTTTATTTTTATTTTATGACTGGCAAAATGATGTAACCTTGTCACCACCGTCACAACCAGTGTGAATGTGTGGAATTATTATTAATTTATTCAGCCTCCGTTGCCGGAGAAGAAACATTACATACATATTCATACGTACATTCACATATAAAAGACACACGGTGTAGAATAAAAACCTGATAAAATAAGATAAATAGTAACAATACATACACTGGCAATGATATAATATATAAAACTCAGTGTATATTGTGTATATCAGTTAAAATAAAGAGACGCGTAATATATTAGAGTGCAGTGGTTAACATATGAACTAAAAGATGTTCATGTGAATATGGCTTGGTAAAATTATCAGTAAATAAAAGGTGTCTAAACGAATCAACAAGATCATTATTGTTTGTCACACTAGTTTTAGGTACATGTTGAAAATTAAAGGCTCGTTTAATTGGTGACTCGCCCATAGGTACCACCCTATCCAGCAGGGTTCCAGGTACCGTTTTACCATAAAATATAAAACGAGACAATAAGTGCTGCATCAGTCGACGCGCTTGACTTTCAACTTTAAATATTCTATTATACAAGGATAACACATTTCTATTTATAATATTTTCGATCTTTTCAATATTTAGTGCTTTAAGTAAGGCTGTGTCGTGTGATAGTTTACTTAATCCAAGACTTTGTTTAATTAATCTACCCTGTACAGGTTCAAGTCGACGCATTTGGATGGCGGTGCTGCTCATGCATTCTAAACCGTATGTTAACGTTGGTTGACATATACATTTATACAGATACGCTTGAACATCAGGAGTGGCTTATGAGTCTGTGACTGCCTGTGTAATTATTGGTTTTATGATTTTGTACTGACCACAAGACAATGTTCTCTCACTTGAGAACTGTAATAAGCTATTATTGTATATTGTCCTGCAGGTTACCGAACAAGCGACCACAGCGGCAGCCAGGGCGGCTACAAGTCGCTGCTGACGCTCATCCCGGCAGAAAACATCGGCATCTACACCGCAGTGAGCCAGGACGACAGCCTCGTGCGCTACCTCGTGCACGTCTACATCGCCGACCTGCTGCTGGGGGAAGAGCCATGGGTGAACGCCTCCTGGGCCTGCTCCGTCAAGTCGAACACAATACAGCGCACGGATGCGGGGTGGGACTCGGTGATGACGCGGGCTCGACCGGCAAGTGTAGGCAAGGGACATGGAGATGAGGGTCAGGTCAAGATTGCAGACGACCAAAATGTGGACAGGGATCAGGTCAATATCACAGCTGATGTAAATGGGGACGAGGATCAGGTCAAGATTGACGATGGCCGAAATGGAGACAACGATCGGGTAATGACTGCAGACGACCGGAATGGGGACCATGTTCAAGTCATGATTGAAGATGACCAAAATGAACAGAAGGATCAAGTTATGAATGAAAACGACCGAAATGGAGACGAAGATCAAATGATGATTGCAGGTGACCGAAATGGACAGAGGGACCAAACCATGACTGCAGGTGACGTAAATGGACAGAGGGACAAAATCATGATTGCAGACGACCGAAATAAAGACAAGGATCAAGTATTGATCGCAGATGATCTCAGTGATGGAGATAATCAAGATGAACAGTTGTCTTTGAACGTGGATTATTCTGACATCTCTAAGAAGTTTGCCCAACCACCAGCTGTAACAAACAATTCGTTTGGAAGAGAGTCATACGCGAAACCTACAAAGAACATATCTTCACCGTATTCAAAATACATCGGGCTGTATGGGAACATTGCTTACGGCAACATCAGCGTAGACATTGTGGAGAACAACGCGACCGACGGCGACAAAGTCTGGTTAATAATGCGCTATGGTCCGATCGCGAAGTGGAGGTTGGAACCGGTAGGGTTGAGTCACGTGTTCAAGGCGCATGGGCAAGAGCCGTTCTGGTATTGGCGAATGTTCGTCTGGTTCCGAGTTAACATGACAGCGGCCAGTCACGTGACAGTCTTATTCGACGCTGAGACGCCGCCACTGTTTACGCGTGACTTGACCTTTGCAGACGCTGTAGCGTCGATATCGACTAATTAACTTGCGTCCGTCGTGACCCCTGTTGAAAAGGCTTCTATATGAACTATGCGCAAAGATTAGCCAATACAGTAAAGGTTGTTTTTCATACTATCCTTTCGTTTCAATGAAAGCTATCCTCGCCGTCAGGGGTCGCTGTTGCTGATTAGGTGAGTACCAGCCTACACTACCACTGGCGTCTCCCTTTGCTTGCGAAGATGATGATGATAGCTGTTTATGGTTCCTCTTCGGTTAATGTTACACATAGCGACTTGGATGAGAGGACCTACGTTACGTCTCCAATACTGGCTCCTAGCAGGGTAGATGATGTTGTAGGGTTGACGCCGGAAGGAAAGTTCCTGGCTACCGCGGAAGAAATATTATAAAGGGCGCCAAAAAGGAAAGTCTGGTTATTTGGTTTTGATCGATGAGGTAAAAATGACATTGCATTTCGCCAACTAAGTTACATGATTTAAAATGTATATAATAACAATCATTCACTTAAATGATTCGTTGTTTAAAAATTGCATTCAGGTAAACATTCGGATATTTAGTGTCACGGTATATTATAACATGTCTACCAAACAAACAAAATGCATTTTTCGTGTTGTTGTAATATTGGAATATCTAGATGTGGAAAGATGTGGATGTTCTGAAAGTTGATCACATCAGCTGTATTAATATAATGAAACCTTATTTGTGGAGGGAAACACCAAACAACGTACTTCCAGTACATGACATTGTATACATTTTTAATATGAAAATGTTGAGCTACTAATAACCTTATGCTGAAACTGACTAATGTTGTGTTTGATATGTTCTACGATATTGTCCTTTATCGATTGTATCGCGTTATAGAGGTAAACTAACTAATGACACATTTAATTGCAACTGCAAATAGTAAGTTTTTGTTAATCCTTGCATATGACCCAAATGTTTTTAATTGCTGCCCCATTACAAAGTGAAACACTTTCATTAAACTATTATTAAGAGGATGACATCTAAAACGAATGTATCTTCCATATTTTTCTTATACCATTCAGCGATTTACAGAAGACTTCCCCATTCAAGCAAGCAATCATACATATTAGCTAGTCTTATACAACGTTCCCCTATTTGTCTAAAAGTATGAAAATTTCCTAAGCAAAACGTATGTGGAATATCTTTACAGTATACTGTATAGAATACGTTATATAGAATTTCTTTGGACGATTTTCTATAAACTATTATAGAACTCAATACAATACCGTAGAATTCAATGACAATATACAGAATTTCCACAGATATTTCATTTAAATCTAGATACATTTAACTGAATATATAGGGTTAGTAATAATTTATAAAATATTATATATATATATATATATATATATATATATATATATATATATATATATATATATATATATTTCAAAAGACTTATTCACACCACATGCATTGTTATAGAATTATACAGAAATTTGTTATTTGCTAAATTATGTAGTTTTTTCTAGACTCTTTACAAAATGTCTAAATGAAGCTATATTATTTTAAGATTCATTGTCATTATAACATAGATAGTTTTTTATGGGAAAATTATTACACATTGCAAGCCTATTGTCTATATTTTGTCGTTCAATATATAATTGATCATGTTCTCACTTCACTTTTACGAATGCTCATACGTAATTCTATATAATAGCTCTTATTCACTGATCAAGTACGGTATTTTTTGCTTTCACCAAATGTTATCATAATTTGTATATATTCTAAAGTTTAATAATTTACTCACTTACTCACTACAACTACCGTACGACAGTCCTACAACATAATATGTACTTATAATTATAATATTATATAAAATATTTATTATATTATAATAAAATATAGGGGAAACCCGGGCAAAACGGGGGAGTTAGCGTTCCGCTCTTCGTCATACCCACATGTTGCGCATTATTAGGGAAACAGTTTGTTGTATATCTGCCAAACACACCAGAGCTCAACAGGGTATGGTATTGTTTTTGTGTTGACACCATCAATTTTCTTTAAATGGAGACAATCCTATTTTAACCTCAGATTTCCCATTTTGCCTGCATGAACTGGCAAAATTAGATTTTGATCCGGGAAATTTGGGATGCATATTTAGTTATGTAATTCGGTAATATGGTATGGACTTCCATATTTACAACTTTTACTTCAAGTAATTGATATATTAAAACTAGTAATATGCAATATGAATAGCCAAGATATGCGACATGGTAAGGTCGTATAAATATATATTATACTTCTTTGTGAATTTGCGTTTGCGAATTTTTCACATTTTTATACATCATCCTGTTATCTGAAGAAGAAAAATTCTCGCTCAAATATGTCCACATCCAGATTTCAGTGGATTTAGTTTATCTATACAGACATTCAGGGGATGAATGACCATACATTATAGCTAAGGTTGTCTAATAAACTTCATTCTCGGCAAACCCCAAATTAAACACAAAACTGTTCTGATGTATGGTAAGACCTACGGTCATTTTAATCAGACATCTCAATATTATAGATCTAATTTTGGAATCCCACGTTAACATATAGCCTATGGTGTGTAACCATTATTCACGGACGTTACATATTTGAAACTTGCATTTGTCATTAAACAGTTATTATCTCTATGCAAACCGGGATCATCCCATTTTGCCCGCATTTGAAGATCCCACTTTGCCCGTAATATGCATAGTTTAATCAAATTGTTATACATTAATTATCGCTCAATCTCACGAAAAAATTATACGCTAAAACATTCATAAACTAACACTATATATTCACGACATTCGAAGTTGAAATGTGACAAGTTGTTACTTATCAAATTAGATGCATCATTAAAGACATAATTTGACAAAGGTTCAGAGCTAAAGAATACTTACGATTGTTCTCATCCGCGTGCAAAATTGCATGCAAGTTGGTTTTTATGGTAGTTAGCACATGCCGCTATGCTAGTTGGAAGCGAACATACGCTTTGTGGCAGCACTTTCTTTGAATATAATGATTTCCCATATTACTCGACTATCCCGTTTGGCCCAGGTTTCCCCTATATCACCACTGGCTGTCAAAAACAAGTGGTTTAAACTACCGTTTAATCGCTAGGCGGCGATACAGTGCGACCGCGGGTCGGTTTAATTGATTCTATTTATAACCGCTCGGACACATGTTCGGAGTTTGTACTGCGCCAGTGATCGAGCAGTATCCGCGCTGCCATTGTTCGACCCGGTGCATCTCGGGTCAGAGACGATCGCGCTCCGTAACGAAGACATTGGACCCGTCGGCTCGGGGGAGGGGGGCTGGTACACCTAGCGCACTCGGCACGACGCCTGTACTCGCTTCAGTGGTCACAACGTCACCGACAACACACGACAGGCAGTAGGTCAAACCAAACAGCTGTCCGGATGGCTTCGACTTCGAGACACTCTCGCTAGTTCGCATGGCTGTCAGTGTCGTGGCCAAGGCCGTGGGTCGTCTCTTCTCGAGTCGTTACCTGTTCGTGACGAATACGGTCAGTTACGGCGTGTTGATGACGGCGGGTGATGCGGCCGTGCAGGGCATAGAACGAGTGCTGGCCCGGTCGAAGGGCAAGCCATTGGCCGACTACGATTGGCGACGCACGGGTAAGTGATCGACCGTAAGTGACAGTCGCCGTAACGTCGCGTTGAGCGGTGTCAACCGAGTTTTGACCCAAGCGACGCTCAGGCTTGGCTCGTTGGTTTATACGCAACGTTACGATGTGCTGTGTAAATTGTATGCGTGCGAATGTATGTCTACGTACTATCATATACATAGGTAGTCTATATAATATGCACGGACGCTCCCATACATGTTGATTTGCATACATAAACCATACACCTGCTTACACAATGATGCTCACGGACACGCACGTCCGGAGCCTACATTCAATAGAAACACATGTGCAAGAGTATTATTATAGGCATATTACTACAATTTAAGTGCGCAACGAAGCCGGTTTGTTTTGTAGATTTTTATTCCCTGGCAGTGCGAATATGATTATATAACAATCAAAAACATTAATATAAGTTCAACAACCATAGCAACAGTATCATTGGATAGTGGATACACGGGCACTGAAGTGTTTATCACAGTTCGCCCCACAACAGCCGCAGACATCTTAGGTAAACATGCTTAACGCTAAACAAACAACTCAAAAGTGATGCAATGTGCCTAGCTTGTTGACTGTTTTCAGTAGCTTTATATTACAGTGTAGAAGGGTCGTCGTCTAAACCAAGATAAATACCACATAGCCTAGAATGCTACTCAGGATTTACGTTAAAATTGTCTCATTCCGAAATAAAAATTATGCAAAATAGTTCCTATTAAATTATTCACCGTAGAGTTAGACATTGCATCACTATTGGCAAAATCAGTGTTCGCTTCTAGCCAGCGACGGATACCAATTACACAGTTACGCAACCATCGGAGTCTGGCGTGTGTTGTCGCATCGGTCTTGCAAATCTGTTTTTGTCCACATCGTTAATCAGTTTAATTGACTGTTGCACGCGCGGCCAGCCACCAGACAGAGTGCCAATAAAACGAGACATAGACCCACATCGTCAGTATCGTCAGTGAACATTTTCGCGTCTTTAATATGTGTAACTGCGTTGAATTTTCCGGAATATAATTATATGGTAATAAAAAAAATTATATTACCTGCATCATTCAAGTTGTCAACCTTTTCAGCCATGCTTTTTGTGCTGTTATCTCATGCTCTTAGACCTACATTCAAGTAGGTAATAGTGGATGATGTAACAAGTAAAAAGGTCAACAACTATCGTGTTTCACTTGAACGTTTTTAATGGCAGACTGGTTAAAATATTGTCGACATGCGTCAGCTGACGCAATACTGCTTCTAGACAACACTGAACATAACACTGAAATGTGTTAGGCGCAATGGTGACGTTGTGTGACTAGCTATGCGATGCTAATAAATGGTGACGTTGTGTGACTAGCTGTGCGATGCGATGCTAATAAATGGTGACGTGTGACTAGCTGTGCGATGCGATGCTAATAAATGGTGACGTTGTGTGACTAGCTGTGCGATGCGATGCTAATAAATGGTGACGTTGTGTGACTAGCTGTGCGATGCGATGCTAATAAATGGTGACGTTGTGTGACTAGCTGTGCGATGCGATGCTAATAAATGGTGACGTTGTGTGACTAGCTATGCGATGCTAATAAATGGTGACGTTGTGTGACTAGCTATGCGATGCTAATAAATGGTGACGTTGTGTAACTAGCTATGCGATGCTAATAAATGGTGACGTTGTGTGACTAGCTTATGCGATGCTAATAAATGGTGACGTTGTGTGACTAGCTGTGCGATGCGATGCTAACAAATGGTGACGTTGTGTGACTAGCTGTGCGATGCGATGCTAATAAAGCTATTATTGATTTATGGAGTTGCTCGTTGTTGTCAACATTTACACATTTGTATTTATTGCCAAAAAGCCTCGACCCCTTGAATCGGTACTTTAGATGTCGATAATTATCGAGACCGAGATGCACATGTATGTGTGGCAGATTGGCTGTCATGACGTTGTTGATGCAAAAGACATTTAATAACAACTATTGTTGTCATTATTTAAACAATAAGCAGTCGGATGTTTTATAATTAATACACGCGCCGTGACATTTTCACCATCCGTACATGTCCTGTACGATAAGTAAACATTACTTACTCTTTGCATTTTTAATTTATATGTTGTGTAGTCGAGTGAGGCTTATAAATAGGCATATGTTATTAATCGTACGAAGATGCAGCGCTCTACATTGTTATTCAGCCAACAGTAACAACATTCATAAAATATTCCGATCAAATATTTGCCAAGTACTGTAGCCGTTGCCGCCTCAGTCACAAATAAATACCGCCTTAACCACCACCAGTCTATGTGTTACATCATAATTATGGAAAGCGGGCAGCGTTTGGGATATCGGTAGCATTGCAGTGATTGCATCATACGAGACCACAAATGTTGATCACTAAAGTGACCATAACTATAATATGCACATAATGGCATTTTCCAAACACTTAATATTACTTGAACATTATTGAATGTAAGAGATAGACTCGCTGCTAATGAGATTACGTATAATCTACAATTAAAGTATTTACTTTTGATTTTGATTGGCGGGCTTTGTAACTAGTATTTCCAAAGCGCCATATTATCTCCGGAACCAGGCTGTTTTTAGACGAAATATGAATAAATACGTGAGTGAGTGGGTGAGTCAGTGAGTAACTGCGTGCGTGAGTGTGTACGTGCGTGCGTGCGTGTGTACATGCGTGCGAGCGAGTGTCGGGTTATGGGTGCTGTGGAATTCTCTGTATCGCTGTGTCTGCGAGTGTGTATGCGTGCTCGGGTATGAACATGGATGTGTCACATCGTGTTGTACCTTCTTATTTCATCCTGTGCTTGCGTCACCCGCGCCCTTTCACCCGCAGGTCGACTCGGGGGCACTGGCCTGCTGCTCGGCCCCTTCAACCACGTATGGTACGCCTTCCTTGATCGCGTCCTCCCTGGGTGCAACACGGCGACGGTCTTGAGAAAAATCCTCTCCGACCAACTGATCGCCTCGCCATTCTTCGCGTTCGCCTTCTTCGCTGGTCAGTTCCTTTTGTTCTTCGTCTTCTTTGGCTCACACCAGCAGTCGCTGGTGGTTTCCAGACAGCTTCCGCCAAAAAGCTGCCATCTTTGTTGGTCTTCTGTCGCCCAAGGGAGGTACCGAGAGACAGTCCAATCGAATCTTGTATATTGTCGTCTCACCTTTTTTCTCTGTCTGCTTCTTTTTCTTCTTCCTTGCACAATTGTTCGGTAAAACATATTTTAGATAATTAAGACTGCAGAGACGGTGATTTCAGAAACCTCGCACGCACGCACGCGCGCGCGCGCACACACACACACACACACAACACACACACACACACACACACACACACACACACACACACACACAGTTTGAACTCGTTATGTGATGTAAATATAACATAAGCACAAACGTATGTATGCAGTATATGTATGAATGATGTTTCGATCTGTTTGTACAGGTACTGGGACGTTAGAGGGCCAACCTGTGCGTGAGATGCTTGTCGAATTCAAGAAGAAATTCTGGGCCGTGTACAAGGTAAGTGTCCGACAGTATCTATACGTAGCCGTTGTATAAATCTGTTATCGGCGGTTACTATCATCTATAAGGTTACTGCATTACTTGTTGTGCATTTGCGTCATTCTAGAAGTAGCAAGAGCTGTCGCTGCAAAAGGAATTTTAAATGCCAGTAACGTGGAAACCAAGCAAAATACGTCATGTGACATGTTTGTAGACGGCATAATTATATTTACGATGATAATAAAAAATCATGAAATTGAGCCCCAAAATTCTCCATCCCCAAACGAATTAAAAAAATATATAATGATAACAAAATATCTCAATTATATAACTACCATAATAGGCTCCCTAGATCACATAAAAAAGGTCGACCCAATCACGCAAAACTGACGAAGAACACTTAGACCGCGAACTGTTTTATAACATAGAAGTTGTAACTTTGTTATGAAGAGATTAATATTTTGTTATATCACATGCGCAGATGAACTACTTACCCCATTACACATTAACGTTTGCAAAGAAATGTGTGAATATTCCAAGGCATATTAAAGGAGTCACTAGTTCACGAATCACTGGCTCTGGCGCAGTGAAAAGCATCGCGGACTCCCAATGGAAAGAACCCGGATACAAATCTTTGTTCAACTCTAATTTGAACCATGGATTAAAGGATAAATAAACAGTTATCAGAACTTTTATATATATATATATATATATATGATGTCCTCATAATATATTGCAGCACAAACACACACACACACACACACACACACACACACACACACACACACACACACACACACACACACACACACACACACACACACACACACACACACACACACACACACACACACACACACACACACACACACACACACACACACACACACACACACACACACACACACACACACACACACACACACACACACACACACACACACACACACACACACATGTATTGCAGCACATGGGGTCCGTTTACAATATCACACCAGATGTATATGGCTAATTGTTGGTGTGGTCACTTGCAGGCCGACTGGACTCTGTGGCCGACTGCCCAAGCCATCAACTTTTACTTCCTTCCCCCTCAGTTCCGGGTGTTGTACGTCGGCATCGTCACGTGTGCGTGGGACGGCTTCCTGTCGTACGTCAAACACGAGGTAGGCTAAACAGCCGTTTACACGTTCGATTAATTGTCCAATTGTCCAACCAGTTGAACGTATCAAAAACAGAACAGAAACGTCCGTTTGTGTGCGCAAATATGTGTCACCCGACTGTCGGGAAATTAATCGTACGTGTAAACGGGCAATTAAAAAATTGCAGCAATCTAAATGGAATGTTATCAATGCCCGAGAGGTAGTAGGTACAACAATAGTTTAAACAAGGAAACTTGTTTTTGAAAGTGGTCTTTGAAGTCTGGTTTATGTTCCAAAATAGATCACATGTTTACTAGGTATAACATGTTGTCTGAGTCGATTTAGTAAAGCGTAAAAATGTTGTCTGAGTCGATTATTAAAGCAATGCTTATTTCATCAGATGATACGATCCCAAACAATGGCGTCTTTTGCAGAACAACAATTCATCAGAAACCAACGAAGAAGCGACACCAACGACTGGACCGAAGAACGAACGGAACGGACATAATCAACTCAGATCCAGCTGACCTTAAACTAACGTCGACTGGCTAGGACAATTCTCTAGTTGATTTGGATTTGTATATAATACAGTAGATTATATATTATTGGAAAGTTTTCAGTTTTGCAATGGTACTATGTTTTGTGGTGTTCGACTCAGGTGAATAGGTATTCGGCGGTTAAGAGATTAGCCTTTCTGCTCTTAACCATTATGAGCCACGTGGGGACACCGGTTATAGCGTACTGTGAATTTTATTATTACTATTGAAATGTGTTCAGTGGCAGTGGTCCAAAATGTGCTTTCGACTACTGTTGTTTAGGAGAACCTTGTACCTGTAAGTCACCGATAGCGTGAACTTGGCCATACAATATATATGGATTTGGAATGATTGTTAAGATGTGTAAGACATATAATTAGTGTGCCTGATATTGAAACATATGTAGGAGGCACACCATGCCATAAGATTGTTTCACGGTTACCTGGTAACTGGTATATTACTTGTATTCGGTATTATACCAGTGTTTAGCAATTGAACGAATGTTGTGTGACGTCATAATGACAACACTGCTGCACATGCACCATCGTCTTTCTATCAGTCATGATAATTGTTGCCTAGCAACGCGGTCCGTCGAACTTACAGAACGACTGACGCACGTGTGAATATGTGGGACATTCCATCATATAGTTTGATGACATTCATGCCCCAAATGGGTTTTAACTGCAACAGAAATATGGCGCAAAGCGGTCATGCCGCTGTAGCGTGTATACTAAAATATTAATATGTAACGCACATCGTGGTGGAGATTACACGCAACGCTGACAGTGGTTAGTTTCTGGACGAGTTAGTTGTTCTATTAGAGAGTGTATAATCTAAATCCCACATGCTCATTTCGAATTTCCCAATAATCGAACTAAGCGCGTGACGCAATTGGGATAGGGATTGGTAGGAGGGATAGGGATTGGTAGGAGGAGACATTCTGTCGTTATGAATGTGTCTGCTTATTGCTTACTGTTATGTTTGTTGATTTACGTAATTTTGCTAACTCGTCACAATACCTATGTTACACATATTATAGTGCAATTGTTTGTTAATGAAGACATTTAGGATTATTTCTATAACGTTTGCTTTTTTGTTGTACAGAGCATAACCAAACCTAGTACAGTTTAACATGAAAATATTTGATTGTAGTAATAACTATGTCACAGAACTGTTTTTAATTACACTAACACTGTTTTTTTATAGTTTGCTACCACGTCACAGTATCTATGTTACATATTATTATAGTGCAAT
>JAODUO010000500.1:262500-287500 GCA_025642075.2 Ridgeia piscesae
TAGGATGAGACAAGAGGGGAGGTCTCTTCAGCGGTCGAACGCTTGTTCTAGCGCCGAAACGTGCGACGGCAGAAGCAGGTCCTTCTCCAACGACTGTCTCCGGCAGTGGGTCGACGCCATTCGACTGGATAAGCTGGACGACTGCGACACGGCTCGCCTGTTGGGGAGCTGACTCTTCAGTTGCTGGTGGATCTTTCGGAGACCTGGCCACAAAATACATTTATAATTCATCAACAAGTTCCCTAGCAACGTAATTATAAGAAACGTGTATTTGTGATGTTGTTGAGGGAGATACCTGATAATGTCGGGAGGACTTGTTATACAGAGAATCAACAAGGAGAAGTCTGGTGCAGTGCAATGCACCGTGCCGTGTGTTCATAATTACTCTTCACTCATGCGGGAACGAAACTAATATTGAGGAGCTGACTACAGGAGCTTCAGCACCACCCACTTACGATGATGATAACGGAATACTGGTGGAGTGCTGTTGACAAGTGTTCAGATTTACTTTATCCATATGATTGCGAAATTCCTGATGGGGCGGCTACACCCTTTCCTTCCGTTCCAGTTTATGTTGCTTCTACGTTTTCCCAGCAGATCAAGATTGATACGTTTTAAGTAGTATCATAAAAGATGTCGTTCATATGAAGCCTTCAAAGGACACGCCTCTTAGCTACAGCAATACTTCCCTGTTGAGGTCGCCATTTGTAACCACTAGTAACCGGGTTAACATGGTGACCTCGTTAACTGGGTTTACGTGTTATATGTTATGTGGAACATATTTTGAACTGTCCTATGGTGACCTTTATTTAGATGTGACCGTATTACCGAGATGACGATAAAGCACAGTTTGACAGTATTGTGACAGTAGTTCTCGGCGAGGAACTGTACACGAAGACGAAGAAAGAGCACAACTACGGCGGAAACGCGAACTAAAGTCAGTAAGAGGGGAATTGACGAAACTGCACCGAAGTTTTATGAGCTACGAAACCGAAAGAGAAGAGTGGGATAGAGATAATAGTATACAACAAGTTATAAAGGTTCATCCCTACCCGTTAGTGTTGCTGTCGCAAGATGACCTTTGCGTATCGGCTTCTCTGCACTCACGACACCGGTCAAGGCTCTCTTTCCATGCATTTGGGTCCGTTACGGTCAATTGCATCGCAGTAGCCATGGGTGTCATCCCGGTGCGCTCACGTGGAACGTGACCTTTGACCTTCTCCGTGTTGTATCTAGTCGACGTGACGCATTTTCCCGACACGCGAGGATAGCGGGACAGAGAGAGAGGGGCAGGCGGGAAGGCAGCGTCGTTCGCATACCCCTCATCATCCCTTCCCATTTGCGCTACTCTCGTGTCAAAGATCTGGACAGCTTCGCAGTGTGACACGATCACCTTCTTCGCGAGTTTAGGCGACGCAGCCATACCGCCGCGCCTGCCCGCTTTGCCTTCGCTACTTCTCTCGGACCATCTGGTGACGTCCGGTCGTGAAACTCCGTCTGCAGTTGGCGGCGGTGGCAGTGGTGTTGACGTCATTTTGTCGCGTCTCTGTTCCGTCTTGCAGTGCCCAACAAACTTTGACTACGGCAATCGGCGGGGTTACCTTAACATCTCGTATCAGTCGCGTTTGTTACTATAACAAGTCTAGACTATTAACAGTTTGAAGTCGTTCTGTGGAATTTGATTCGCGCGTTGAGTCACGTCTATTTAGTTGAGTTGGATGTCACTTCACTTCCCAGCACGAACTAGGTTTACGATTGCCGGGTAGGTAGGTGTACCTGCCGACCTGCGACACACAATGCCGGGCCAGTACCAGTTCCAGTGACGCATCGTCTTGTATTCAGATGTAGTCAGCTTAATTCAATATAATGCATGTTTTGCATCAAGCATTATATGAGCTGCAACTTTGTTCCTTATTGTACCAAATTCGTATCTTGAATTAAAAACTACCATAATATTGCGTGTATATATACGTTAGAGAAACACACATTGTGTGGCATATCCTGTTGCCAATGTTGCCTACATAATATTCTTTGCTGTGTTACATTATGTCTTCTGTGGCAACCTGCGTAGTCTTGGTCCGCTTACGTTGGTGTCCACGGTCACTATTGACAGATCATGCCTAGCGAGCCGTTGTAGGTGGAACTCTTAGCTAATCTGCCAATAGACATGGCCGCCTTCGTATGTTTGAGCTACGTCATTGCAGCGACTAAATGACGGAGAATCGTTCGTTGAAAGAGCGCTGCATTAGCGGGCAGAATGTTTGAAAGGCGGCGCCGCTCAATGTTTATCTTTGCTTTGCTGTATTCATTGATTGTGCCAGGCTACTGACGTCGTGATTCTCCGGCTGACTTCGTGAGAGGCTACGAACGCGTCCAGGTAAACGCACTTGGCACACGCCTATTAATCATGATCGACGATAAGTGTTAATTATGTACGGACACTGCATTCAGTTGCAGTGATCGTTAGTACGAGTAAGTAATAGCGCAATTCATGTAACAGAGGTCTTGTAAACGAGTTACCGATACAGTGTGCATTTATCAATGTACGTATCTTCAAGCAAGTACTTGGATCCATGTTCTAGCTTGATAAAGTAATTATCTATATTGTTCAACTACACTGATTGCTACAAAGAAGAATCCAATATCATTTCACGAATGACGTCAAACATTTATGTTAATGAAAACTAGTTTTACTTACTTTACTTATCCTCTGCGTCCCCACTCCAACTCAAATGATTCACCATTAAGGATAACAGGTGCTGTTGGTGCGGCATTGCTATTCATCACTTGTGTCTTGGTTGTACTGATGATAAGCCCAGTTTGCTTTGCATAGCTGTCTAATATATCAGTTTTTCCTGCAGATGGTCAAGTTTTACTGATAGAAATGCAAGGTCGTCGGCAAAGTCGAGGTCTTCTAGTTGGGAGAAGAGAGTCCACTGGATACTTCTGGGTTTACATGATGTAGTTTTCCGCATAGCCCAGTCGATGACGACCAAGAAGAGGATGGGCGAGAGGATACATCCTTGTCTAACACCAGATTTCACTGGGAACCTCTCCCAGGATCCATAACTGAGGATGACGCTGCATTCAAAGTGGTTGTAGAACTTCTCTATCAGTGAGACAATCTTTGAAGGTACTCATAAGATCTTCCATAGGGTGTCATGGTGGATACTGTAAAAGGCCTTTTTGAGATCGATGAAGTTGATACACAGTGGGTAGTTCCATCCTGCTCTATGATGTTTCTCAATGCAAAGATCTGATCAGTGCATCCTCTTCTCTTCCGGAATCCCGCTTGTTCTTGCCTTAGTTTCTTGTCAATAGCTGTCTCGATTCTTCCAAGGAGGATTCTACAGAAGATTTTTCTGGGGATGGACAAGAGTGTGATCCCTCGCCAGTTGTCACAGACTTGAAGGTTGTCTTTCTTGGGGAGCTTTTAATGAGTCCTTAGCCCAGTAACTTGGGGTTGTCTCTTTGTCCCAATTGGATTCGAACAATTCAGTCAGGACTTGAGGTCGGCCTTCAACATTTCAGCACGAATGGAGTCTATGCCTGGGGCTTTTCCACTCTTCATAGCTTTGCTGGCGTTTTTGACTTCCGCTTCTGTTTGGGGTCTGGTGTCAATGTTGAGGTCATCGGGCGCTGGTGGGAGGTCGGCGGGTTCATCTGGCTGGGGTGGCTCGGGACTCCACAGAAGTGCTCAACCCATGTGTCGGCCTGTTCACGTTCGGTTGCAATAGTGCTGCCAACTTTGTCTTTCACTGGAGCAGAGTGATTAGTGCAATTACCACAGAGACGTTTGGAGATCTTATAGACAGTGCCCAGTTCACCCCTTGCTGCAGCACACTCAGCTTCTGCTGCTTGCCCTTCTACAAAGGATCTCTTGTCACTCCAGGCAATCTTTTTTACTTCCTTATCTTTGCTTTTGTAGGCTTCTTGGACCTGTTGCTGGACCCTTGGTGACTTGGTACTAAGCATCTTCATTTTGAGTTGTTTCCGTTCCTCAATTTTTTCCATGTTCCTGGTGTTAGCCATTTCTTGTGGTTCTTCTTAGTGTGGCCCAAGACTTTGGTACCTGCTTCAACATAGGTCTTCTTGGTGGTGTCCCATTTCTTTGTGGTTTCGTGGTCAGACTCCCCTGGTTTGTCTGCTAATGCACTGAAGCGGTTTCGCGGCTTCAAAACAAACTCCTGTTAGGTGACTGGGCATGTGACCCTTGTGCATGACATCTAATTGTTTCCGGCGCTGACTCTGTGGCACCACTCTGTGAAGGTTCAACTTGATGCGTTCTGTTACCAAATAGTGATCACTGTAAATGTTAGCTCCACGACTAACTCTCACATCTTGAAGGGACCTACGCCGTTTTCATTTATGATAATGTGGTCAATCTGGTTGCTTGTTCTACCATCATGTGATTTCCAGATAAGCTTGTGGATGTCTCGGTGTGCAAAGATGGTAACTCCAATTACACAGTTGTTGTTTAAACAGAAGTCAACAAGACGTTCACCATTGTCATTCATCACACCGCAACCATGTTGGCCCATGGCCCTTTCACAGTTGGAGTTTTCAGCGCCAACTTTGGCATTCATGTCTCCGATGATCAAAAGCATGTCATGTTGTGGGACTTTGGCGATTGCTTGTTGCAACCGTTCATACCAGTCTTCCTTGTCCTCTTTGTCAGTTTCTTCTGGTCCCTCCTCTGAGACCTGTCCTGCTTGGTTAAACCTGCCAGGGGCTTAAGCCCTCGCCGGTATAGCTCCCAGAGAAACGCAAAAAATGAACACTATTACAAATAGTATAAGGTTGAAAATATGTTTATAAGAGTGACTGTCAACAAACTACACCTATTCGCTTAAGCATATGAGTATAATCGTAGTCATGCGCTGGGATACTTAAGTTCAGTACTTTTCTCACATAGAAATACAGAAGAAAATACGAATTACACAGATAATCCTTATGTTGAATCCATGAATGGTGTATGTACAATTATAGCGAATTTTACTATTACAATAAATTTTGCAAAAAATAATGCATCATTAAACAGGAAGATTATTACTTTATACGATGCTAATTAATCATTCACCTATTACATTAACAATCACTAATTACATTAATAGTTAATTATTACAGTGTCTGTTACAAAAACGATCAACGACCATTAAAAAACAGTCAGCCAAATTGACCAAATTGTCGATTTGTCGAAATGATACAATACTATTGTATCATGTCATAAACACCGGGTTGATATATTAGATAAATGTCGCAAAACGTATTGTTAACTTGAAATGTCCACTGCTTCGGTAATCGCTAATCAGCTTTCATTTCTCGTTCTCCTTCCCTGTTTTAAATATAATAAAATAACAATCTTGTGGAGAACGCAAATAACAGCTTGGATTCGCTTCCACTTGAAACCAAGGTCAATTCAATGAAGACTATTCACAAATATAGAACCGCTCCATGGTCCAGCAAATAAATACTTTCCTTACGAATAGTTCTTATAACTGTCAGTATGATGCTCAGAAAACACCATATAAACAACTCTACCGCAGTTTGAGAAAAAAACTGAGTTGGGTTTCTTTGAATATACCGGTTTAAGAATAAGAAGCAGCCATTTTCATAACTTGGCATCCTCATTATGACGTCAACGCAAACCAAATTTTACGCGAACCAAATTTTGTGGAATGAAATGACGTCATAGGGCGTTATAGTTATTGGTACGTGCGTGTGCGCGTGTGCGTGTGTGCGTGTGTGCGTGTGTGCGTGTGTGCGTGTGTGCGTGTGCTGGAAATGTATTTGTGCGCTGTTAAATGCAGGGTCGTATGTGTGTAGGGATTTTGCATCGATAAATTTATATATATATATATATATATATATATATATATATATATATATATATATATATATATATATATATATATATATATATATATATATATATATACCACTATTTAGGGCTACTAAAGCCATGCATACATGTACATAATTATATAATTATAAGGAGGGTTGTTTTCTCCGAGAAGAGACTACAATTGACTACGGAAGGTTTCCTATGCAATCTATTTGCTAATTTTAGGGCCATCTGGCATAGGCAGAGAACCAACCCTGGTATTTTCGTACTCTATCGGGGAGTAAAAGTTCACTGGCACCTTGGCAATATGTCGTGGACTGCCAGCTAGCGAATATGCTATTGTCTAGGGCCTTCTGGTTTAAGAAGGGTGACTATTTGGGTAGTCTACAGGGGTGCAGAGTTCATTGGCACCCTGCCAAGATTTCTAGGGGTATACAGCGCTGGACAAAGTGACATAAGCGGGGCTAGCGTCTGTCCTCAGGCTAGAGTTTAGGGAGTATAAATAGGGGGATTTCTAATTATTCGAGGGGACTACTGGGGCTTATTACCAGGGGAACACGTACGCTGTTCACCGCGGGACACGCCGCTCCAGAGCTGTGACAGCTAGGCTTACTGTCACAGCATATACTGTGTGTGTCCTATTGGAGGAGACTACTGGGGCATATTGTTGGGAAAACAAGTATTGTTCCTCCCGGGACACGCCGCACCAGATCGCCCTGTGACACATACTGTACGTCACAGTACATTGCGCTGCGCCGACTACTGGCGCATATTGTCGGGGAAATCTCCGAGACACACCGCTCTCCACGAGAAACCGAACAGGCGTGGGTGAGTCATTTGACTATTGTGTTAATTAATGACCGCGTATCCTAAACGCTGTCAGTGCCGTCACGTTGGTTAGACTTTGTATTTTTATTGGTTTAGTTGTTGGAGTATTTTAGTTAGTTTCTTAGATTTGTACTGTTAGGATTTTTATATAATAAACTGTGGAAAACATATTGTTTGTGGTTAGACTGAGTGAGTGAACGTGTGCCCGAGTCCGCCACTAGACGCCTCCGTGCCGACCGCTCGCGCCAAACGCTGCAATTGGTGGCGGGATACACCTCGCAAACGCTACATGTGTACGGTGCTGACGAGACGACGACGACGACGACGACGACGACGACGACGACGACGACGACGACGACGACGACGACGACGACGACGACGACGACGACGACGACGACGACGACGACGACGACGACGACGACGACGACGACGACGACGACGACGACGACGACGACGACGACGACGACGACGACGACGACGACGACGACGACGACGACGACGACGACGACGACGACGACGACGACGACGACGACGACGACGACGACGACGACGACGACGACGACGACGACGACGACGACGACGACGACGACGACGACGACGACGACGACGACGACGACGACGACGACGACGACGACGACGACGACGACGACGACGACGACGACGACGACGACGACGACGACGACGACGACGACGACGACGACGACGACGACGACGACGACGACGACGACGACGACGACGACGACGACGACGACGACGACGACGACGACGACGACGACGACGACGACGACGACGACGACGACGACGACGACGACGACGACGACGACGACGACGACGACGACGACGACGACGACGACGACGACGACGACGACGACGACGACGACGACGACGACGACGACGACACGACGACGACGACGACGACGACGACGACGACGACGACGACGACGACGACGACGACGACGACGACGACGACGACGACGACGACGACGACGACGACGACGACGACGACGATGACGACTATGATGATGATGATGATGATGATGATTTCAATAATAGTGACACTTGTATAGCGTATATCCTCTAGAATTCTAGCTCAGAGGCGCAACATACAAAAGCATTATGCATAATCATGGATGTGTGTGTGTGCTTGCGCGTGCGTGCGTACGTGCGTGCGTGTGTGCGTGCGTACATAAGGGCGAAACTACATATGTTAGGACATTGGAGAGTCTATATATAAACTGGTCCAAAGACCATTCTGTTTATGCCTTGCGCAAACATAGTATGTAGTTTGTGTCTCATGATCGTTGTACAAGAAATCAAATATAGTAAATATTAGACGTGTATAAAAAAGGGTCAAAGAAGAGAAATAAAATGCAAAATACAAAAAACAAAGAGCGAACATGTAGACATTAGTATGATTGTTTTAACATTATGATCCCCTCAGGCACGATTAAAAGTCCTGCTATACCGAACCCTTTCGCATTCCATGCCCCGGTACCTCCTTTCAGACGAAAGAACATGAAAGTATGAATGGAGAGGCTAATCAACGACAGCACGAGCTGTTGGTCAATCATTTCGGACAGCGTTGGTGTAGGTAAACCAATGATCTTGGCGGCTACGTGTGAAATGTTTAGACGCCTGTTGCGGTTACTCCCAAAAAGAGCAGGATAATAAGACATGATGCAGTAAGTCGTGAGAAGCTCAATTGTGCTACAATAGAGACGGAGAAAACATTTTGGGTCAACGTTGAAAACTTGCAACTTTCGAAGAAGCAATGGAGATTTTGTACTACCCACTCGTACACACTGTGGGCGGTTGCTTAGGAAATTGAAAACCCAGTGAATAGATGTTTTTTTTTAAATATGCAAACAAAGTTTCAAATAAGTTATACTAAATTAATCACGTCATTAAAACATTGAACTGAAATATTTCATATCTAAATCAATAGTGGCTCCGCGTAGTGGATCGTGAACGAAACATACCTGGGAAAACTGTTATATCGGTTATAAACTAGTTGTATACCACTCACGTTATATTTTGCGACGATTTTGCTACTAGTTTCGGAAGTTTGGGAATGGTAAAACGCGAAGTGTGGACAGTCAAGAGCCTGTATGTTGGAGTAAGCTACGATGACGGACAACGAAGAACATAATGATCGAGAAGAAGGTCTTGTATCAATAGACTCATGTATACATTTAAATAAATCGGAACATAATTAATCGGCCTAGCAGTAGAATGTGTACCAGACTCCGAGGCAGTCACGTCTGTGAATGTGATATGATAATGAAAGTGTAAACAACTTTACTGTTTATTTTTGCCTAGGCCCTAGTGTTGCTATCTTTGCTATCTTGCCTACTGTTGGTGAAGACGTCCTGAATGGTCATGTGTGGTTTGTGTGCACCAAACATATCATGAGCGTGTGATTTCGCGTACGCTCAGAGCTTTGAAGTTCGAGGGGATTGATGTCGTTCCTGAGATGAGGATCCTTCGTTGTACAGAAACTGTATAAGACACAGGAGAAACCGAGACGTCTGATTGGAGGAAGTCTTTTTATGAGGTTTGTTGCGATATGTAGCCATGAAGTGTTTGTTCCAACTGGATCTGTTTTATCAACATCAGCTGACCCTGTATCATCGACATTGACATCGATGATCGACTGAACCTGCACCATCTACATCAGTGGAACCTGCACCATCCACATCAACCGAACCTGCACCGTCCACATCGACCACAGCTGATCAGCTGCCTCAACCATCTTACCCTGTGAAACTTTCCTTGAGGAAAGGTTTTGCATGGCCACATTGTGAGCAAATCCAGAGGAGGCTGGACTTTGTTGTGAGTAGCAAAGCTGAAATGCAGAAGAGGTACTTGATGAAACTGGAAGAGCTGAGAGCAAAAGACACATGACAGAGATGGTGAAATGTCTAAATCAGGTGAACAAAAGAAGAGATGCCATGATGAAGAGGCTGGAGCATGACACCATACTTGCAGCACTGAAGTGGAAGCACAGACAACTGAAGTTATACCAGCAGCGTACAAGTATGCCAACACCAGATGATGTAAACCTTGCTAAACTGCACTGTGAGCTACAGTCAAAAGATGCTGTCATTTGGCACTTTCAGAAGGAGAGTCTCGTGCTGGAGGAAACCATTGAGAAGTTGCAATGAATTGGTTTCAGCACCACAGTAGAAGGAAAGCAAGACATTTACCCTGGAAACACACCTGTTTGTTTATGACACTATCATGAACCATGCTCCAACGAAAAATGTCCCAATTCTGTTGAATAAATTCACCAAGCAATCTGGTCTGAAGATGGGCAGTGTGACTCATCGCATCACCGTTCAGATGACGACACAAGAACTGGGGGGTGTAGCAGACCTGCAAGCAGCAGAACTGCTCATCACAGTGATCACACACACACAGTTGGCTTTGATGTGACTACTACGCAGTGAATCATTGTCCTTGAGACTGAGATTACGTATTATTGCCAACTCACTGACATTGGTTTCAGTTGCTGTTTCAAACCGTGGGCAGTTTCGTTCATCCTACATTGCTTGTGTCTTCTGTAAGTGCTGGACCATTGTTCAGACAACCAGGTTTCATATCTTAGTGCTGACTTGGTAGTGTTCAGTACTGATCTAGACACTGTCAAAAACACTTGGTTAAATTGTTCACCCTGCTAGGGTTTCATGATCGCTGCTTGTCTTTCAGAAGAGACGGCTGCTATGTCACATAACAGTTATGACACATGACGTGTTATAACAGTAATTTGTCCATTCTATCTGATATCAGTTGAAGTAAAAATTCCATGAAGAGAATTGGAAAAAACTTCTGGACTCATGGGACCATAATTTCCAACTCTTCAAATTATCAGTAACACAATTTTAATCATATATAAAAAACCCAGAAAGATTAACTGTGATCTGACCAAACTATGTAAATATTAACCTTGTTTCTGCCAATTTACAGTGTTTAGGAAAAAGGTGATAGAACTACTCCATCCAGAGATCGCAGCAGTCAACCGTAGCAATGAACAGAAGTCGAATGCAGTGCATGAGCCTGCGCCAATACCAGCAGGACCACAAGACAATGAGGAAAAGGAAGGAAAGATGTATGGCGCTAGTCTCCCACCTCCAGACTATGAGCAACTAGAGAATACAAATATCAAGAGAACATCTGACTTGATGGAGAGTGGAAGTAGCAGCGAGGCTGACGAAGAACAGACTGGTATGTCATACTCGTAGATTACAGAGGCCTGCTCACACAAGCATCTCAGTTATCTTAGGCAATAATAGTATTAGTTGTTTCAGAGGCGAAAGTAAAAACATGAAAGAATATTCATAACTTAGACAACATGTGAAACATTTTAATAACTTTCACATAGGGATTTATTTTAAATTCAGTTTCAAGGAATAATTGTTCAACTTCATGCAATGTGAATTGCATGATATATGTGTGTTTACCTACAGATCCCCTGAAAGCTGCACATTTATGTAGAAAACCTGCTGGCTGCTTCTGCCAAAAGCATGGCGATTAATTCAGTCACACTGCTGAGAAGTTATTCTACCTAAGCTGATTTTGGTTAACTAAGATGGAGGATGTGTGAATGTTTGGTTAATGTTGTAACACAAACACTCCACATCATTAAAGATTGTATGTATCACTGCCTAGTAACTTAGAAACGCTGTAGCTGGATTTCCTCCCAGATGGAGGAGGTTATTTAATACTTACTGCTTTCAACGATTTACATCCTATCTGTTAATTTACAATGTATGAAGCTGTTATTTGATAAGTTGCTGGGTGGCACTACAGGCATTTTTTTAAATTAATGATTAAGACTATTATCTGCTGCATCATCAGCATGCAATGCTGTAATAGGCGATAACAAAAATAAATGGTTGGTCTGCTTACAGCTATACAGAATACAGTCATTTGTACCACCAGAAATAACATTGTCAGTGGGAATTATTTTACTATTAAACCAATTTAATTATGATAACCACTATTGACGGTTTAGTGTTCCTCAGAAGTTTGTAATCTGATTTGTATCGTAATTGATGTCTTGGGCCAAAATGATAAACAGCGCATATTTGTAACTGACAAAATGTCATATTTGAAATGAAAACAAAATAGATTGATTTGTGGATCCATGTGACACTGATCTTGAAATGGTACAAGTTCATTAGATTTTAAAAGTGAAAGTAAATTTGAATACTGAGTGATATATACACTAGTACCAGTATACATAACATTATTAATGTGTATGCAGGGGCACGGAGAAAACGACACAAACAATACAGAAGAAGCATGAAAAGAACAACAGTTTCCTTGGACGAGAGTACAGCTGAAGTGAATACACCTAAGACAAATCTTACTAAAAACCAAAAGCGAAAGTTAAAGAAGAAAAGACAGCGAGAGAAACTTTGTCAGAGATCTACTCAGAGTAAAGAGTTCACATATGAACAAGAAGCACCGGGTGGCAATGAGGAAGATAAGTAAGATAATTAGATATCCCATTGTAATTTGCATGTTCTCTGTGATACTATATTTATCCAATCATTTAGACAAATATTGCAGTTGTGGTTTTTCCTTATTATAAAGATTATTTCGTTTGATCTAGACAGTCGTAGCTCATTTATTGTGATTATTGGCATTAAACGTAAGTAATGTCCATTTAATTAATACTTTGTTTAGGCATGACGTTATTTATGACAACCTTCCAACCTTGACCATAGAAGTATTTTTGTTATAGGCAGACACTATAATTTTAACAAAAAACCTGAAAAAAAATTCTACTTATACATATAGGTTTTTCTTTTATTACAAGTGTTTATTGATAAACTATGTCATTCACCACGTGTGGTTTGTGTTCCGTGCAGGCCGTGCATAGATCACATTGCACTGCGGGAGTTCCTGGAAGGTGTGTGGGACGTCTACAGTAGGGAAGGTTCGTGTGTCATTTGCTCACAGGTCATCTTACAAATCTGCTGTTTGTAGTTTCTTTACTGCTGTAGAACAATTATTATCCAAGGTTTCAACTGTATTTCTCAAGACGTTCACTGTGAATGCGATAGTAGCTGTACTAGTTGTGGTGTTGGTGGACCGGTGGTAAGTACTAGTGGTGGTAGTAGTAGTAGTAGTAGTAGCTGTATGTATTGATGGTATTATGTCACATTTAAGTACTGTACGATTTTCAATGGGCCATCACCTATTTTTTTACATCTGCACATATATATATATATATATATATATATATATATATATATATATATATATATATATATATATATATATATATATATATAATATACACCTGTATATTGACGTTGTTTTGTAGAAATGAAGAAGGGATGTCTGTCCTTAAGTCTTGAGTTGTTATTTAATATCATGTTCTTAAGACATGTTGAAGCTATACTGTCTGACTTTACTAAGCCTGTAATAATGATCACAATTTCAAAATATCCACCGCTGCACCACAAAGTTATGTACTAGGACAAAATGTAATTCAGTGAGTTCGCCACCGTTTTCTATTGGGATATTTTCCTTCCTCTGGCACAGACACCAGGTCGAAGGGACAAACACCTTATAGCATATTTTCAAAAAGACTCGGTTAACATAAAGTAAACGAAATTGCTCAAATTTCAACACAGCAGCCGAAACGACACAAGGATTTGGAACCAGTCCCCGCCCCTCTGAACGACACTCCAGCAGTCTTAACACTCAACCAGTGCACCTACAAATACAGTCCCTTTAAAATAGCTAGTCATGTGGTTTTTTAAGAATACTAGATGGTTTTTATATATATGCAGGCCTATAAAATACATATTTTGAAATAAATAATGTAAAATAATGTTTTTTGACGTTTTGTTACTGCGCAGTGACGTCATGTTGCCGGTGTGGAGACCAGACAGATACACAAGAACCTGAGGTCTTTGTACAGTTGACTGAGAAACTAGTTCAAGGCAACATCACCCAGGAGGACGTCAATACGATTGGAAAGCTCAAGGCACTGGTTATCTTTAATGACAGGACGAGAGTATCAGAAGAAATAACAAAACTGAAGGAATCATCTTCATTATTGGAAGGTTTGTTAAGCAGACATTGGCATTCAAACGATTCACAGCCACTTTATTTCTATTTCTCTATAAATGAGTCATGCCACTAAACATTCTGTCTAATTAGAATGATTACGAATGATACTAATATTCTATTGTTGCATGGATGGAAATGCTACGATTTACCCAAGATACTTGTATTTGATGTAATTCTCGTAAGTGAAGGTTTATTTTCAAATGCAACATAATGTTGAGTTCACCAATGTTTTTGTACCTTATGTTTTCAACTAAAGTACAGTACTGTAGTAGTGAAAGCTTTAATTCATGATGGTAACAACACACGTTTTCAATGGGTTAATCACTAAACACACTCGTACTTGCATACATACAATAAAGCATTGGATAAAATATATAGTTCACAACAATTGTAATAAAATAGTAATAAATAAATAAAAATATTAGTAATAAAAATGTAATTATTAAGTGTATATTAAATAATTACAATTTTGGTTGTTATTGTATTTATTAAATATTTTATTAGTATTGTTATGAACTATATATTTTATTATATTATTACTTTAAATATTGTAATTATTAATCTAATTATATATATATATATATAATATTATAAATACAAATAATTATAATATTTAAAATAATAATAAAATATATAAATGATAAGAAATAAAGTTATAAATTGTTTAATGTACATGGCTTCAGAATGATGTAATAGGCATTGTTGATATTGTTTCAGGTGAGAAGCAGCTATTGATGACTTTGTTCAATTATTGGCTGACGAACATTTCAGTGCTTGCAAGCAATCACTTAGCAGTGAGTTACAACCGCCATGATCCTCCCAGTAATGGGCGCTGAAACGAATATATTGAATCAATGCATCTCTAGTGTCACGCACTTCAGGACAGTTACTGTTAGACTTAAATTTACATACTATTTTTTATCAGTGCATATAACGGATGGTCAGTGTGATACTGGTTGTTTGAAACGACGAGCTAACAGGATAATTATGAGTTTGCATTGCGATTGATTTCGCTGTTGAGTGTCATTCTTTTTTGTGTTAATACAACATACACGTAGGACACTTCATAAGCAGGAATGTGTCTTCAATATCAAAAGTGTGTTGATTTGCAAAACAATTATTTTATAAAAAACAGCAATGTGATGAATTTTCAGTGCCAGACATATCATGATGGATTATTGCAGAAGTTCGCATATACAACATATGGCATTATGCGTTGAGGAATGGTGGGGGTGTCGCCACCTATTGTCTGGGAAATAAATCAGTACAGTAGCACCACCTATCCAGTGGAACATGTACTCATGCACACTAATACTGTACTTGACATCATACAGGCTGTACATGTTTACACAATAAATTGGCAGCAATGTCAATAATTATATGAATCGTTGGAGGATATTGGCTGGAAGCTAGTTTAGATCAGTAATAATCGCAAGTGTTCCATGGTGTACTGTTGGGACAGTTTGCACCTATACAAAACGAGTTGCTTACTTTGGACTTAGCGAACTAATAATACATCCCTTAAGTGTAAGACTTCTCAGTATAAGCCAGCATTTAATCGCAAGGTAGAATGTTTAAGGAAAAACGGTCTAAATGCATCAGTATAAATCGTTTGGCAGTTATCAATGCAATGAATATGTTTATTTGCATTAAAGTGCAAGCGTTTATAGGTGCGTGCGACATTGTGAAATATCTAGTACAATTACATTTCATATTCTCTGCAATCTAGCACAACACTATATTCAGACGGGGAATTACTAATTACAGATACATGGTATTTTGTATGATCTTTGGGAATCATTGTCCCCAGAATTCGCAGAACACACGGGAATAATAACGCTAACACTTCATCTTTATTAGTAGTATTATTGGTAATTGCTGATAACAGTGCACATTCGCCAAAGGGATAATGTATTCGTAATGCCACGTGATGTTACACAAATGACGAGACGGATGTGACGTCAGTTTTGCTCTCCGTTCTGGTAGAGTTGACATCAAGTAGACCCGGTTTATGTCCGGTGCTCGCCAGTCCGTCCACAGAGTGGACACGCGAGTGACTGGACGAGTCATGGTGAGGGCCGAACAGTCTATACCAGCTGGTCGTGTGTTGGCGTGGACACTGCAGGAAGGTGTCCAGCGCAACGACTACCTCACCCAGAACCGGGTTTGTTCTCACCCGTCTCAATCGTTGCTTCACCGTCACCTGTAAATAGCAACCGGGTCATTATCGACCATGTTCAAAGATTAATATACTTACAGATTTCCACCTCTTAATAAGACCGTGGCATCATCAGTGTAAGTCACGTCACGGCGGATTATGTTATCGGAAGTCAGTCCGTTTCATAAACATTGTTACGAGCTTCTAAACCCAATTTTTACCGCAAAATCAGTGTAATCCTTAATTGTGATCTTTACGTTTTGAAAAAAAAATGCTTATTTGATTCAACAACGGATTTTATTTAATGACTAGTTTTCCTTAATTTAGCTTAGCCTTAGAGGCTTAGTGAATCGGTCCCCAGGAGTTCTGTTTGTAATGTATCTTTTCTTTCTGTTGGTCTCCATACATATTACTTATAAGAGAAAGTACGTAAAAGATACGAACAAATTAACAAAGCTGCAAAATCCAATACGTCTAATGATTGACTTCAGTCGGTTATTGCGATGTGTAGTGTGACGCGCCGAGACGGAGCAATAACACTTCGCGGCTGTCTGATATACCAACGGAACACGGACTCGGAGGGGGAATGCAGGTAAATGTTTTCAGGGATCAACCACGAGCTGACATAGTTTCAACTCTGAGGTTTCAAATCGGTCTACGTTCACCAAAAGCATCTACTTAACTCACAACATATTTGGAGGGTAAGCCCACGCAGCCATATCGTTCCGAAACCTATACGAAGTAGAGAACGGCACATTAAAAACGTGTACCTGCATGCACCGTCCGTGCGCGCTGTATGCCGGGTATTCCAGTGTCTCTCGGTAGGCGGGGTTGCAATCGCTACTGACAACTCGCGTCTTCTTTTTCTTGCGTCGTTTGCCAGTATCGAGGAGCCATGTCTTCACGTATGTGTCTGTGTCACGAACCAGCGAATATGTGACAATTTGTCCCAACAGGCATAATCATAACCCTAACTCATGTTGTGCAGTAAGTATGCCAGACACTTGTTGGTGTTGTCTTAAAGCTTGCAGTATTCTCCTTATTTGCTACAAGAATTGTTTGCACTGTGTGATCTTTCTTACGGATTATAAAGAAAATCGGACATGTATTGGCAAGTCCCAAAGTGTTCCTCGTGCGAGAATCCCTCCCGTGTTTCCGGGTATGGTATCGGAAGAGTTTTTTTAACGATTTGTTCGCTGCATGGTACACAAAATGGGATGTTGTTGACAACAGCAACGATCACTGTTCTTAATTGGGATATACGCCCGTCGCTTGTGTGTCCCTAAATACATATGGTAAATCCAATCGCTATCTCCCACCAAAAATACACTACAAATTGGCACCAGTTCCATAGCTTTTGGGGTTATGCCTCTCTACTGGTGCACAGTCCACCTAAGGTTTCCAACGCGTTTGTTTATACTTTGTAATAACGCCGTGTCTAGAACTACTGACTCTCGACTAAGATAACCTGGGTTCGAATCCTGTGCTGCCGTATCAAACATCGGGCAAGTTTGTTCACTCTACATTGCTCCAGTTCACTCAGCTGTATACATAAATACATGGCTATAGACTTAGGTGGATATTTGTGTACATGGTTCCCAAAGAAGCAACGATGGTGTTTAATTGAACAGGTCTGCCAGGGAGTAAAGTGTAAAGCGTTTTGAGCAATCATGAGGATTGGATACTGATATATATATATATATATATATATATATATATATATATATATATATATATATATATAACATACATTTACTTTTTACTTGATCTGCAAGAAACGAACATGTTATGTATCCAACCTGTAATAATAACATTATAAGTTCTTGCAGATTCATTAAGTCGGTTCAGCAATGACAATGGATTACATACCAGGCTCGACTCCGACGGGTGTCAACGGAAGACCATTGGCACCGATTATATCAACCACTACCTTGCCTTGCGACACCGAGAATGCCAGTTTGATGTCTCCTTCCAGTTCTGAGCAAAATGTAAAATAATATATATTCATTGTCAATTCGCCACGCAGTTTCCGATTTATAATAGTTCTTTGATACACCATTGCGTCGCTCCGTTCGTAAGTAGAAAACTATGACGTTTATAATAATAAAAATATTATTGTAAACATAAACTAGTGTCGGTAAAAGAAACAAATGGTTATTTATAAGACCGGGATTTATTGATAAACTGATAAACGTCAACAAATGGATGGATGTGCTAAATAAGTTTCCAGGATAATAATTGTTAGCCTTACAAATGACGGTGACATGATACTGCATTAATTTATGGTGTCATGTTGAACCAACAGCTTTACAAATGACAGTGAAATGATCCTTTCACAGTTATTTGTAAAGCTGTTGGTTCACTTCACTATCATTTGTATATGTAGATAAATAAGGAAACAAAAATTTTCGTTCGACAATGAAATGTTAGGTTATTCTTGATGTCAGTGTTTTGAAGGAGGGAATACAATAAGGTGACTACTCCTGAAATTGCTGTTCCAATATATTTTGTTGACAGAAGTGGCCATTTGCTAGCTTGGATACATTATTTCTGGTCAGCCATTCTCCCGGGGCACCACCATCGAAGTATATGTTCGATGTATCAGAAAATTACTTTTATATGCAAGTTATGCCACAATAATAAAGAAATTAAGACATCAGAAATTAAAATAATGTTCAAATAGGACGAGTTTCAAATTAAAATGTTGTGTTTATGACTGTTGTCCATGATTAGTTTCGCCATAGGTGGATGTAAAATAATATTTTATGCAAACGAACGCGGCCACAGCATCACATAATTCCAATGGTTCTACACTCTACCAACTTAAGTAATATTCAAATAAATGAAAGTTACATTTCTGTATTGTTCTATGCTACATACACGGATGTATCTTTGTAAAGATTATCTTCAACGCACCTTGGCTGCCAACCGGAACGAGCTGCCCGGGACCCAAGTGAGTTTCCTCGTTCAAGTTCTTTAATGTCCTATGCCGTGAATAGACCGAACTTACGTAAACATGCAAGTCCGTTGAGGCATGGCTACAGGAATAGCAACACACGGCAATGTAATATTCAGATTGTATCACACAACTGCATCATCGTTGTGTGAAATCAATAAAAGCTTTACGGTATATTCTGAAAGACGACAACTAAGTACACTGTGGTGTTTTCTCAAAGACAAGGACATGCTGACCAACAGTTAGCGCTACAGAGTGCTTGTTTGCCTCGGAAACAAATGATGTGGTTTATTACTGAATTCTAATAATTTACAAAACACCAGAAATACATCGTCATGTCAACGTGTGTGTATGTGTGGGTTGCATATATACGTGTGTGTGTGTGTGTGTGTGTGTGTGTGTGTGTGTGTGTGTGTGTGTGTGTGTGTGTGTGTGTGTGTGTGTGTGTGTGTGTGTATATATATATATATATATATATATATATTATAAATCGTCCACGCTAAGGTCTGAATAATAATTGTGTCTATAAATTATGTATGGTCGCGTGGCTTGATGAAGGGAGGCAACGTGCGAAAGTGCGAAAGAAACTAATCGGACGCCATTTCTCCCACTTCTATAACTGCGCATTCGTGTCAACTTTCTGGATTAACCCGGAATTTTCGGACTGATAACCAGTACTACTGTCGATTTGGTAAGGTGAAGTGTTATTCAGAGGCCGTTAAATGTCATTGCTACTACATATGTTGTATTTGCTGATATTGTGTTTTGTTTTTCTGTGCTGTCAACTACTATGTCATCTTAACGATGTGCTTAGTGGTGCAATGCGTAATAGTATGCGCTATTCATTTTTAATAGGAGCTGCGAACGAAGGGTGAATTTAAATGTCATCCAGGGGGCATTGAGAACAGAAAGGGTATTTATGGGAGACTCCATTTTGCGAAAGACAGACAGGACATTAAGCAAAGGAGAAGACGTTGTTGTTTGTCTTCCGGGGGCTAGGATAGAGCATGTGACTGAACGGGTAGAGAACGTATTGGGGCATGGCCAAGTGGGTCTATATTAGTACATGTAGGGACGACCAATGCAGACAGGGATGGAACAACCAGGATAGTACAGAGATACAGAGAGTTGGTAGAGACACTGAAGAAGACAAGAGTTGAATAGATTATTCTCTCAGAAATCTTGCCAGTGATGCAGGGAAGGGGAGCAACATACAGAAACTGCAAGAGGATGGCAATTAACGCACTAGTTGAGCAGATGTGTGAAGAAGAAGGAGTTGGATTTGTGGGGATACTTTGTTGGGAAAGAAGACATGTATATGAGAGATGGCCTCCATCTAAGCGGAAAGGGCGCATCATTGCTTCGATCTATGGACAGTGGAACAGGTTGCAACTTTTAAAACTCGCAGGGGGGATACACAGAGAAGCCAAATACTAGAGGCATAGATAAAGGCAGCAAAACGAAATCAGCAAAGAACAGCCTGGAAAGCCCTATGGAATTTGGTTATAAATGTGTAATAGAGTTGAATATATTTGAACGTTTCGTGTGTATCTGTATTATTGTTAATCTGAACTGTTGGATGCATACAAAAGTATGGACGTTGTGATCTATTTATGTATGAAGTACTTTATATAATTTCACCACTGGCGAAATGGGGAACCTTGTCTCTTTACAAGTTCGGGTTTATCTATAATAATATCACATCCTTGGTGGTACTGGGCAGGCTTTTGTGTAGTATTTTTAAAATCACAAAAACAATGTTTAACATGGCAAAATGTTATGTTTTTTTCATTCAACTGATTGCATCAACAATATTTATGAACATCTGATCTAGATTTACATTAGCAAATAGTTCCACCCAGTGTATGTGTCTCGTACTTACGTGTCTGGATACTCGGTGATTCCCAAACCATTTGTCAGCCATGTACTGGATCTGCGAGTTCGCATCACCAGAGGGTTCACTAATACTGACAGGAACACCGCTATCGGACAGATGGAACAGTAGAAATAAAAAGTCAGTGTATTCAATGTTAGTTGTATTCCTAGAGTTAAGTTGTAGGCTTTTGGATCCCCTTAGCTAGGCATCAGAGCGCCTTTAGAAATTCGGAGTTGCGCAAGAAAAACGAATTTGATTTAAACTGCCGCTGTTTCGAACACTGAGCTATTTTTACTGTCTCGGTATCTAGATAGCAACAGTTGGTCGGTTTTACCTAGATTCACCAACTATGGAGCCACTTAACCAGCCATGCATACGGACAATCATGGCCTCATTATGATTCGACAACACTCAGTCAGCAATAGACACTGCAGGTGATAGTGTCGTTTGGTAAACTCACACTGTTGGGGTCGATCGCCATCAGACATAAACGCGATCGTAGTAACTTTCTTCAAGGTGTCGGAACTGTTGTCTGGTGTAACCAAGAAAAGACAGATATCAAGGCATGACGGATGTATTTCACATAAAATATGTAACAATTGGTGTTGTTAACACAATGCAGACTTTATTCTTGCTTATTCTTAACTATGGATATCTCATGAAAATGGGAGCACATTTTTTAAACATTTTATCTTTAAGGTATAGGTAGTTTTTTCACTGACGCAGAGTAATGCCATACGACAGTTGCAACACATTCATGCCGACAGTATATTATTGTCAAAAAAATATCTTGTATTACTTTATAAATCCATATCTTACATACATATTGCAATCCATCTTAGAAACAAAACAATCTTGCCATGTACATAGTTGGGTGATATGTGCTCGTTATCTGCCGACATTCCGCAAGGATATTGATTTCCTGTAATAACGCATTACGCGTCATATTTTTATGGCGGTAGGTATCGTCTGCAGTTTAATTAGCATATGATCCTCGTGCATATACATACACTCACGTGCACACAAATGTAGATACGTCCGTAACCAAACATATATTGTACATGTAAGTAAACACACTCATTCATTCTCACTCACTCACACACACACACACACACACACACACACACACACACACACACACACACACACACACACACACACACACACACACACACACACACACACACACACACACACACACACACACACACACACACATCTCACATTCACTCACTCACGCTGTCACTCACTCACTTATTCACACATACACGCACGCGCACGCGCACGCACACGCGCGCGCACGCGCACGCGCGCACACACACACACACACACACACACACACACACTGTATATCTATTTCCTCTCCCTGCCTCCTCTTTCCCCCTCCTCCGCTATCTCTCTCTCTTTCAGTTTATTGCATTGGACGTAAATATAATACTTGACGCATAAATTAGGAAATTAGGGATGCTGCGTTGTGTTGTTATGTGTGCATGTATCATAGCTTCGCATATTATTATTATTATATATATTGTATATACACATGTATATTTATATATATATATATATATATATATATATATATATATATATATATATATATATATATATATATATATTAATATATATATATATATATATATATATATATATATATATATATATATATATATATATATATATATAATTAATAATATGCTAACTATGATAATATTTTTATGCTAAGACAAGCATCATTGGGTTATGGATCAAAGCCATTGTGTTTGATATAGAAAGCTTGCATTGTTTCACAGTGGTGACATTACTGTGACTGGTTGACATTACGAAGGGCAGATCAGATATAAGTTATTGTGCGTTGAATCTAACCGGGAGATGACGCTTTCTTCGGTGTTCCTTTAAATTTGTCAGGCGGCGACGTTCTTTGTACTGCTGCGTAAGTCGAATTTCTCGGCCTGTTGGTCAAGCTGATACAGGAACCAACATCGCTGGAGGAGCAGACCTGGCCTCCTGTTACAGTGCCGGCAGACACGGTTCGATGGACGGGCATGTGCATTGTATGACGGCCCGGGGTGGAAGGCGTTGCAGAGGTAGTCGGAACAGGGCCAATGTTGTCGTCGTGTTCCACAAGGCTGAACAATCAAATAGAGATTAGTTATGTTGTCGTAGATTGTATAAGAAAGTATTCAAGATGCAAACATATATATATATATATATATATATATATATATATATATATATATATATATATATATATATATATATATATTAACTCACAATCACAGCACATGTTCAACCACTCATACACACACACTTCATCTCTCCCGTCTCTTTCTCTCCGTGTGTTTCTATGTCTGTGTCTGTTTCTAACCATCCGTCCGTCTGCAATTGTGTCTGCCCGTTAGATTGCCATCTCCCACTCTCCCAGCTTCATTCCCTGCAAATATATATATATATATATATATATATATATATATATAGACACACACACGAGACTACTAAGCGTCAGCGATCATCACATACTTGTACCAGACCGGGGTATCCGAGAAGTAGGTTTGGTTGAGATCGAGCAAGACTTCGCCGAGGAATTCTGTCGACGTCGTTTTCGCAATATAGTCCCACAAAACGACCTCGAGATAGTGACTTTCCACCTGGTTAAGGATGACAATGTTAATGTTTTTGGACGTCATACATCAACAACGCAACGTGGGGTGCCTATTGACAATCTAATGACGAATGACAAAACACGAGGGAGAACAACGACGAAGAAAGTATATTACTTAAGTAGAAGGACCAGATATGATTGTATGGCGTATTATTGGAGACAATTGTTGTCCAATTGTCAATCCATAATATAACATACTTCACAGTAGAATGCTAAAGAGCAGGCAATGCTACAATGATAGGATACACTTCTGTCAGTGTTCGCTAATGTTTGGCAGTGTTTCTTTTGCTCCGTTAGCGTTAGTGGTAATAGAAATAGTATGAGGTAGTATTAATTATGTTTAATAAATAGATGATGTTTTATAATACTGATTTTACATCACCTCATCCAGTGCTCGTTGTTACACTTTTTACATCGTTGGATACAGTCGTACCTTTTACAACGAACACGGACTGACAACATTCAAAACGTCATTTTTTGGATTGCCCATTTATATATTGAATTTTCAAACAGGATTGCGTGCTTCAACCCTGGATTTCAGCGTATTCATCCGTCGCCAACTATGCTACCACGTGCACTTAGGTGAAGTGTAACTATATGTCAATGTCCTCATGGTCATGTAGATACTGCCACTGTCACCGACAACGTATCAATCGATCGATTACTGTCGTATTTCTTGACAATAACGAAACGTTCGACTTCCTCTTGATTGCTCATTCACACCAAACGTCTGTATTGATTTTTCTTTTCGATTTTACCATTGCACATTTAAGTCGCAGATGGCATATTTCCAACTTCACGGCATCGCCACATTTAGAACAGACGTGCCATATTCGTTGCTCAGCTCAAGGAAGTGAGAACGATCGACGGTTATTGGGGGATACATTAATTTAAGCATCAGCATTGTTGCTATCATTAAAATTAAACATCACCATCATTATGCAGCCATAGTGTGCCGTGGTGGGGCGAAGTCCTCAGCATGCTGCTTCTACATCTGCCTATCTTGCGCTATCCTCTGCCAGATGGTACCCTTCCAGTAGTCGGCTAGTTCGTTTCTCCACCGTCTCGCCGGTCTTCCTCAAGATCGTTTTCCTTCATAGAGTTTCAGGTTATCTCGTATTCTGCTGACGCGCTCTGCCCAGGTCCACTTCCGTCTTCTGACTTGTTCAATCACGTCTGTGACATTAGTCTTTTCTCTTGCCCAGATGTTTGTTTTTCTGTCCCGGTATGTAATGTTTAACATACTTCCTGCCATCTTTATTTGTGCGGCTGATAGCTTGTTCTTTGCATGGTTGGTGAGTGCTCCTGTTTACACGCCGTATGACATTGCTGGAAGTACGCATGAGTTGTAAATTTGTCTCTTCAAGCATGCTCCAACGTTATCCTTGAAGATGTCACGGTACTTGGCGAATGTAGTCAATTTCGGTTTTCGTTACACCGTTTGGGATTGTCCACGTCCATCTCCTCCCTGCGTTCTTCTGGAACATGGTATTCATGAATGTTTACTTTCTTGATATTGCCCATTCTACCAAGGTGTCGCCTCTTTCGTTTCTCATTTCGATCCCAAATTTGCCCGTTATAGAAATTAG
>JAODUO010000500.1:292500-302500 GCA_025642075.2 Ridgeia piscesae
TTATTTGTGACACGTGCTCAGTTGATACGCCAAGTATTCTTAGTGGAATGCGCCACCTTCCAATCAGGTCTTACTTGTATACTATTGTCTTCAAGATACGCCCATTTCTTGGAAGAGTAACTTGGACGATTTTCAGGTGTGTTCCGATGCATAGTCCCATACTCTGTGGCAGCCGCAAAGCAGTAAAGGAGTCGATATACAAAGAGGAACAGACAGTTACATAAAACTATGCGATGGTGACTGCAATAGGTGACGCTTATTGCCACTTACATAAAACATCGTTAAATTACACATTCAGTAATAGTGTTTTCTAAAATGGAGTAGTTCATAGGAGTTCATATGTCTGCGTGTGTCCAAGCGTGCATGCGTGCGTGCAACTGATTGAGTAGGCGAGTGAGTGGGTGGGTGGATGAGTGAATGGGTGGGAAATTTGGTGAATGAGTGAGTGGGTGAGTGACTGAATGACTGAGTAACAAAATGATCGAGTGAATGGTTGAATGTAGTGATATATGTCTTATTCAGAATGCCAATCGATGTGTTCTCTAAGTACAGCTAACCCTCCAGAGTAGCAACACAAGAGTACCTCTACACACCGCTATCGCCCGGTGTGTCCACCACACCGGCAACTAGATTGTTAATCAGTACCTGTACCAACCTGTATTTTGTTTCCACAGATGTCGACATTTTTGATCGCTTCGATCAGACTTCCCGGGCGTCTTCAGTTCCCTGACAATGACAGTATTTGTTACAAACACTGACATTCACATTTCTATAAATATATTTAGAATCGCGATGATTGCAGTGTAATTGTCTCAAGATTAGGCCTACAGCCGTCTTACTGAATACATGATCCAGAATAATAAAAACATGTGAGAAACAATGCAAAGATCAATCTGCTAACTGAGTAAAGGATGTATAATCAAACCTGCACCCAAACGCAGAAGTCTGTGCAACACTCATACCACAAACACGTTTTGTTTGAAGATTACGGTGCATTTTGGCGAATACACTTTTGCCACAAATACCCTTATTCATAGGCATATAAACGTGGGTGTTTTACACAATGACTAGTAAGTAGCAGGGTACAATAGTGATTGAGTGGTTGAGTGGTTGAGTGGTTGAGTGGTTGAGTGGTTGAGTGGTTGAGTGGTTGAGTGGTTGAGTGGTTGAGTGGTTGAGTGGTGGAGTGGTGGAGTGGTGGAGTGGTGGAGTGGTGGAGTGGTGGAGTGGTGGAGTGGTGGAGTGGTGGAGTGGTGGAGTGGTGGAGTGGTGGAGTGGTGGAGTGGTTGAGTGGTTGAGTGGTTGAGTGGTTGAGTGGTTGAGTGGTTGAGTGGTTGAGTGGTTGAGTGGTTGAGTGGTTGAGTGGTTGAGTGGTTGAGTGGTTGAGTGGTTGAGTGGTTGAGTGGTTGAGTGGCGATATGCATATGTATGTGGCAACATGTCGGGTCAGTCGTAGTTGTAGTGCTACTTCCAGTATAAGTGAAGAAGTCAGAAGACGAAAGTGGACCTGGGTAGGGCACGGCAACGGGATAGATAAGATAAGATAGATAAATGTATTAGATTGTACATGTACATTCATACTAAAATCAATAATTCCATACAATATCATATTAATGTACAATGTTAGCATATCTTGTAAAAAATTAAAATCATCATTGGAAACCTACGTAATAAATTTAAAACATATACATTAAGATATACTTTACATAAACGTTGTTATAAAATTAAAATAAAAAATCAAATTAAATTGTCTGTTAAAATACATGTACATTACTAGCCTGTCTGAAAATGCTCTAAACACCACGGAATTAAGGAATTTGGGTAGCGATTAGTGTTTGCCCTTGGGATAGGTAACTTGTTACACAACCTCAAGGCATATGGCACACTTCGACCATTTGGTACTAACGCATTCAGTTTGTGATCCCTACTCTTCATTTTAGCGAAATACGCTCTACACAATTCATCGCGTCTGCGGTGCAACGTCGGCAGGTTTACCATCTGCAGGATATTTTCGTACTGATAACCTGGAAATATAGTTTTGAGACACCTTTTATGAATTATTTCTATATTGTCCGATAACTATTTAGGTAAGTTCGTATGCCATACAGGGCACGCATATTCGACTACAGGTCTAATTACAGATACATAAATTCTAATCAAATCATTTTGGTTGATACCAGCACGTTTCAATTGATAAATCATGTACACTCTCTTTCTTGCCTTTGAAATTATTTCATCTACATGTGCATTCCAACTTAAGTCAGATGATATAGTTACACCGAGAACCTTTGCTTGAGACACTCTTTCAATATAATTTCCATTCATATAAATATATGGCAGAGAATCTACAAATGTTCTGTCTCTTCTTAAACATATAACCATTTCTTTGGTCTTAGTCGTATTGATATGCATGTCATTATTATAAGACCATTGCTCAACAACGTCAGCAGAATCCTGGATAACAGATACCATGTCTTGGTTGCATATTTCAAATATAGTGTTGTCGTCAACATATTTATAAATAGGACAAGGCGTTTGCAAATCATTGATATGGACTAAGGAGTGTTTTGGCCCTGATCAAGTCCCCTGGGAACGCCCCCATTGGGATACCCTGGTTTAGACACAGCGTCGCCGACTTTTACTCTCTGTTCGCGATCTAGTAAGAACGCTGCCATCCGTCGAACCAGATGTGCAGGCACTTCCAATCTAACCATTTTGTTTAACAGTATATCGTGGTTAATCAGATCAAATAAATGCTTTGCTATAATCAAGAAAAAGCACTCTTGCAAAATTACCCGTTACATCGTTATACCGATGGTATCACCAGCTGGAAACCCTATGAAAGGGAAAACCTAGAGGAATATCGGCGAGACGTTGGAGAGACGAACTAGACCACTGGAAAGGTACCATCTGGCTGAGGATAGCGCAAGATAGGCGGATGTGGAAGCGGCATGCTGAGGCCATCGCCCAACCACGGGACTCTATGGCTATACAATGATGATGATGATGATGATGATGATGATGATGATGATGATGATGATGATGATGATGATGATGATGATGATGATGATGATGATGATGATGATGATGATGATGATGATGATGATGATGATGATGATGATGATGATGATGATGATGATAAGAATGATGATGATGATGATGATGATGATGATGATGATGATAACAATGATGATGATGATGATGATGATGATAAAATGATGATGATGATGATGATAACAATGATGATGATGATGATGATGATGATGATGATGATGATGATGATGATGATAACAATGATGATGATGATGATGATAACAATGATGATGATGATGATGATGAATGATGATGATGATGATGATGATGATGATGATGATGATGATGATGATGATGATGATGATAACAATGATGATAACAATGATGATGATGATGATGATGATGATGATGATGATGATGATGATGATGATGATGATGATGATGATGATGATAACAATGATGATGATGATGATGATGATGATGATGATGATGATAACAATGATGATGATGATGATGATGATGATGATGATGATGATGATGATGATGATGATGATGATGATGATGATGATGATGATGATGATGATGATGATGATACTTCCCGCCTTAAAGCCAGAACTTGGCTCGTTTTTCCTCACCTCGCGTTTCACCAAACCGCACACATTTTAACAAGTTTTCCTTATAGTGAAACACGCTTACTTTTGTGCGGTAGTGAGCAACACTTCTGTCATGTCGGAAGTCAAGTCGCCAACAATGTTTTGAGTTGTTTCGTATGTTGCGCTGGTGAGGCTTTGCCCGTTCCATGCCGCCACTTTTTCCCCTGGTGAGAAACGGTTTTGAAACTAGAAGCATTGACGTGCTACCATTGCATCAATCATAGTGTCAATCAAAATTGGTTAATGCAAGTTAGTTTATATTTGGTTAATAGTAATTAATTTTGGTAATATTAGTTTGTTGATATAGATGACTTACGTACATGATTAATTATTTTGTGTTAGAGCTTTTGATAGGAAAAACAGAAATAAACTAAAAAGGTAAAAATGCTCTAGATCATCTTAAAGATGTTTGAGTAAGTAAACAGTACTTCGTGTGTTTATCAGTACAATTCAAATACAATTCAACTTTCAAATCCAAATGTTTCGGGTACACTTTCACTTGAAATATTTTCTATTTCGGCGGCATTTGAATGAGTGTTCAATTGTACTAGTCAGTGACCCTGATGTACTCGTATACCCCACCTTCTTACCGAGACACAGGCCGCTCTTTTCCGCGCTGTCTCCCCGCTCCAGGGACGTTGACCCGTCAGAGTTGCAGCGTCCTCCCGTCAAAGTCATCCCGAACCCACGCACTGAAGGACAACTGATTGACATAAACTCATGCACTGAGGGACAAAGAAAACAACAAAAACCGACGTACTGAAAGATAAAGAACAAGCAGACACACGCACACGCACGCACGCACGCACGCGCACGCACGCACGCACGCACGACACGCACGCACGCACGCGCCGCGCACACACACACACACACACACACACACACACACACACACACACACACACATACACAGTAAGAATAATCTTCGCGCGGCAATTAAAACGTTGCTGTTGCTGTATGTTTCACATAGACGTCGATAATATGTTAGAACGGCTAATAGTGACAAGTATTTTAACAGACAGTTTAATTTTACTTTACTTTTTAATTTGCTTTAGAATTTTTTTTGTTAAGAGTAAGAGAGTAAGAGTAACTTTATTCGCAACGCAGCATGTACAAGAACAAACATAAACATAATAATAAATTGTCAGCATGTTGCACTGCACGGCTGTCACTTGGCTAAAAGCCGTCTTCCAGTGACACCATCATCATTAAAAAATAACCATCATTACTATAGATATACAATGCAGTAGTATTACAACACAATACAAGAGGAGAATTATCAAAGTAAAATTGCACATATTGTTAGACATCACCAAGACTGTACTAATACAATGAATATATCAAGTATGCAGTTTGTCACTGTTTCTGGTGATATCTGAGATTCTTGAACCAATTACAATATAAATTAGTATAAGTATGTTTTTGTAATAAGCATGGATAAGCATGTATGAATCCAAACAAGAGTTAGCATGACTTGTGCATGTTATAACTATGAAATAAAACACTATGGTATGTAGCAACTTAATTGCATTCTTGACATATAGGGTTTAAACATATTACTAGACTTTTGTAAGTGTCTAAGTAGAAAACACGTAACATTTGTTTAAACTTCAACCGGTGATTAACATTTCTCATTTGTTTATCAATTTTGTTCCATATTCTTGCAAAATTATGTTTAGGTAGCTTCAAAAAAAAGTTAGTTACGGGTTTCTCATGAACAAGAAGCCTGAATTGTCTGGTTATTCCAATATCTGTATCAACACGTTGTTTCATTACAAAATTTCTGAACGATTTAGGTAATAAATCGTGTTCTAAATCATACATAAATAACGAAGCCTGCAGTTTAAATACATCTACGATTTTCAGTATTTTTGCAGACTTAAATAAGGGGTCCGTATGACTCCTATATCCTTTTTTATTAATTATTCTTAATGCACGTTTTTGTAAAATGTCTAGTTTCTTTGTGTTTCCGTTACCCCAAGCTTGTATACCATATGTTATATGACTGTGAATTTGAGTATAATATAATGATTTTTGTGATTTATGTGGTAAGATATGTTTCACCCTATTTATTGCAAAAATGGCTCGAGATATTTTCGAGCTGATTATATTAATGTGTTCTTTCCATGTTAAGTGTTTATCTATATATATTCCTAGGAATTTTACGGATTCATCTTTGTTATACTTGCCAATCTGGTTAATAACTTCATTGTTTATTTTAACACTGCCTTTTACTTCATAGTTACTATTTTTAGGACTAAAGATACAATATTGTGTCTTCTTAACATTCAAACACAGTTTGTTTGCACACAGCCAATTGTATATATTTTTTAATTCCTGGTTTAGCGTTAGGGTTAAATTATCAATATCACAATCTGAATGATAAATTGTTGTATCATCAGCAAAAGATAATAAGTTAAGAGAGGTCGAATTTGATATATCATTAATATAGATGAGAAAAAGCACAGGTCCTAATATGGATCCTTGTGGTACTCCATGAGTTAATGTTATCAGTGGTAATTTGCACTCATTCATTTCAATGTACTGTTTACGATTAGAGAGGTAACTGGAGAACCATTTATTACTGATGCCTCTAATTCCATAATGACATAATTTATATAGCAAAACATCATGATTAATAGTGTCAAATGCTTTGGATAAATCAAGAAATACAGCCATTGTAATATCTTTAGAAATGTTGTCATTTGCATCTGCTATGTCTTTGAGTAAATGCAATATTGGGTGTATAGTGGAATGTTTAGAGCGAAATCCATATTGATGTTTATATAGAATATTATATTTCTCCAAATAATTTACTAATCTATTACAAGATTTTTTCCATTATTTTGGAAAGTGCAGGTAGAATACTTATTGGTCTATAATTATTAAAAACATTCTTATTTCCTGATTTATATATTGGAATTATTTTAGCAACCTTGAGATTTTCTGGGACAACACCAGTAACAAAGGATTGATTTATAGTATGCCTAAGTGGTATGATTATTTCTCCTATAGTCTGCTGGATAAGTTTTGTAGATAAACATTTTGTTTTTAGATTTGTTACTACATTTTTAATCTCGTATATATCAGTTGGTTGCATGAAGAAATTTACAGAAGATCTATCCTTTAAGTGCGAACAATTTAAGTGTATTATGCTGTAAAGTGTAACATGTTTTCAATGATTATTTCAAAAATGTTTTACCGCTGTACGATAATAGAGCCTACTTATGACGTCATAGCGGGCGATAACTCGTCGAAAGCCTAAACCGTCGTTGCTAGTTGCGTTTCACGAATCTGCTCCATAGTTGCATTTAGGTGCGCCATGTATTTAGTAGGCGTAACTTTACGCTTGTTGAAATATGTATTTACGTGATGCACCTATGTCCGTTGATGCTCCCGACACGCCCACTCTTAACTTAGTAATTGTTAATGTTTACACTTGATATCCTTTACATTCGCTATAGCTTGTCATTTACTATACGAACAGCAAAGGCAGCAGCTAAAATGAAAAAAGGGTGTCTACAGACACCACAAATACAGGGATTCCCCACCGCGACATAATTAGTGGGGAACGCCGGATTGTCAATCGAGGGCACTGGTGGTTCAATCCCACCTGCCGCCGTTTCAAAACTTCGCAATTTCGCCTGTGTCTTTCAGAAGAGACACTAAAAGCCGATGGGCCCTTCTATCTGGTGTCTATGCCAGGGGAAGTAAAATATCCCGTACATGAGGTAAATGTATAACCTGTAGTAGACTCACTAATTCTAGAGAAGGACAACTCTAAACAACAATGACAATAATGGTCAGCAAGTTGACCGAGGTCATATAATGGAAGACAAGTTGACCAAGGTCATATAATGGAAGACAAGTTGACCGAGGTCATATAATGGAAGACAAGTTGACCGAGGTCATATAGTGGAAGACAAGTTGACCGAGGTCATATAATGGAAGACAAGTTGACCGAGGTCATATAATGGAAGACAAGTTGACCGAGGTCATATAATGGAAGACAAGTTGACCGAGGTCATATAATGGAAGACAAGTTGACCGAGGTCATATAATGGAAGACAAGTTGACCGAGGTCATATAATGGAAGACAAGTTGACCGAGGTCATATAATGGAAGACAAGTTGACCGAGGTCATATAATGGAAGACAAGTTGACCGAGGTCATATAATGGAAGACAAGTTGACCGAGGTCATATAATGGAAGACAAGTTGACCGAGGTCATATAATGGAAGACAAGTTGACCGAGGTCATATAATGGAAGACAAGTTGACCGAGGTCATATAATGGAAGACAAGTTGACCGAGGTCATATAATGGAAGACAAGTTGACCGAGGTCATATAATGGAAGACAAGTTGACCGAGGTCATATAATGGAAGACAAGTTGACCGAGGTCATATAATGGAAGACAAGTTGACCGAGGTCATATAATGGAAGACAAGTTGACCGACGTCATATAATGGAAGACAAGTTGACCAAGGTCATATAATGGAAGACAAGTTGACCGAGGTCATATAATGGAAGACAAGTTGACCAAGGTCATATAATGGAAGACAAGTTGACCGAGGTCATATAATGGAAGACAAGTTGACCGAGGTCATATATGGAAGACAAGTTGACCGAGGTCATATAATGGAAGACAAGTTGACCGAGGTCATATATGGAAGACAAGTTGACCGAGGTCATATAATGGAAGACAAGTTGACCGAGGTCATATAAAAATTGGAAAAAAAACAAGTTGACCGAGGTCATATATGGAAGACAAGTTGACCGAGGTCATATAATGGAAGACAAGTTGACCGAGGTCATATAATGGAAGACAAGTTGACCGAGGTCATATAATGGAAGACAAGTTGACCGAGGTCATATAATGGAAGACAAGTTGACCAAGGTCATATAATGGAAGACAAGTTGACCGAGGTCATATAATGGAAGACAAGTTGACCGAGGTCATATAATGGAAGACAAGTTGACCGAGGTCATATAATGGAAGACAAGTTGACCGAGGTCATATAATGGAAGACAAGTTGACCGAGGTCATATAATGGAAGACAAGTTGACCGAGGTCATATAATGGAAGACAAGTTGACCGAGGTCATATAATGGAAGACAAGTTGACCGAGGTCATATAATGGAAGACAAGTTGACCAAGGTCATATAATGGAAGACAAGTTGACCGAGGTCATATAATGGAAGACAAGTTGACCGAGGTCATATAATGGAAGACAAGTTGACCGAGGTCATATAATGGAAGACAAGTTGACCGAGGTCATATAATGGAAGACAAGTTGACCGAGGTCATATAATGGAAGACAAGTTGACCAAGGTCATATAATGGAAGACAAGTTGACCAAGGTCATATAATGGAAGACAAGTTGACCGAGGTCATATAATGGAAGACAAGTTGACCGAGGTCATATAATGGAAGACAAGTTGACCAAGGTCATATAATGGAAGACAAGTTGACCGAGGTCATATAATGGAAGACGAAATGGTAAATTGGTCTCATGAAACTGGCAGCAAACTACACCGAATAGTCGTTGTTAGCTGCGACCATTAGACCGCACAATTGCTCGTAAAGTTACGCCGCTTCATGAAACTGGCCCCTGGAGTGTAGGAGTCGTCGCCACTTGTTCCTGTCTTGCACGTCCTCTCCTTTCAGCCGTCTCAACCCCGTGTCCACATTCTCACTGTCTGTCCATATCTTCACTGGTACCCTTCTTATCCTCCTCCTATGAACTGACAAGTCTGCTGCTGTTCTTATATAGCAGTCGTTCTCTCTTCTCTGGACATGGCCACACATCAAAGCCGGACTCCTATCAACTCCTCTACTATGCCCTCAACTCCCACCAGCTGTAGCATATCCTCATTTTCCCAGAGCGATATGTTCATCGCCCATCTGATCATCCTCATCTCTGTTCCCACGAAGAAGAGCTCTTCTTTCTCAGGGCCAATGTATCCGCTCCGTACACAAGGACGGACAGAATCAACGTGCTGTATCTTAATCATTGACTTGTGTGGTAACACTCCACTTGTCCACTTATGACCGACTATTGTATTGACTCTTGTGTTGAAAGCCAACTTCAGAGCTAAAGATCCTAAATCGGGACGGGGTAAACCGTTCGCAGATACGGGTACATTTTAGTTGACAATCATTTAGGAAATCGTTTTCATAGAGAGAATGAAACCAGTTCGCCGTAAGAATATTCACATGCAGTTAAATATTGTACTCACTTCCGCTTTGGGTTTCCTCCTTCTCGTCCTTTTCGGCAATTATATTTATCGTTGCTGTTGAAGATCTTCCTTG
>JAODUO010000500.1:310000-314665 GCA_025642075.2 Ridgeia piscesae
TGAACGAAATTGCCCAGTGTTTGTGGTGTGATGTCAAATTGACATGTCAGATCTATGCGATCGCAGCGAGTCATCGGCATCTCCGCTGGCGTAAAACATCGGACGATAACTGCACGCGATCTCTGGAGACCGCCGACCAGATGGGAGTATTTTGATGGACTGTTGTGCCCAGATGGACAATGATGTGTTATGCTACCGTAGCCCGTCGTGGTGACGATTCATATTCAAAATAACGCCTAAAATTTCACGCCCGCCTGCGCAAAATCTTGTATTTTTTTCATCGTGTCTTATCATATCATTGTCACCAATGCTCAGAATAAGGCTTGAGTTCCCGTCAATACTAATATAGCCATAACGGCTGGTATGGCGATGTAAATTTTGGCCGCAGACAGACTCTGAGCGCCGGTGGTTTCTTCGTTTGTTGACAGAGTTAGAATTCTTCTTCAGGAAGTCTTCGAAGCAGCGGCGATAAATATAGTACTTGAAGATGAAGCGGAAGTGGCTACGGCCCAGCTGCATGTCTTACGGCAGGCAGTTTCATTCTCTCTATGAAAACGATTTCTAAATGATTGTCAGCCAAATGTACCGTATCTGCGATTTAGGATCTTTAGCTCGGGGTGGCTTTCAACACGGAGTCAATGCAATAGTCGGTCAAGTGGACAGGGAATGGAGTGTTACCGCACTGGAGATCGATGATTAAGATACGGCGTTATTTTGAGAGAAGGCTCTTCGTGGGGCAGAGATGAGATCAGATGGGCGGCTACAGGAAAATGAGTATGTACAGTAATTGGCAGGAGTTGATGGGAGTCGGCGATGTATTGGCCCATGTCCAGAGAAGGAGGCGACAGCATATGGAACGGCGGCAATTTGTCAGTTCATAGGAGAGGGCAGAAGGGTTTGCCAGTGAAGATATGGACGAACAGGGGAATGTGGACGCAGGTGGAACGGCTGAAGGAAGGAAGGGCATTGAACAGAACAAGTGGCGGCGGCTTTCAGAGACCGGAGCAACTACGAGCAATTGTCTTGTCACAATGTCGCAGTAGCAACGACATTCGGTGGTTACCTTGCTGATTTCATGGACTGGTATTTCGTCTTCCGTGACGCGGTCGGCTTAATCTTCCGTGCCTTGACGCTTGGTCAACATTTCTTCAACCTCGGTCAACTTGTCTTCCATTATATGACCTCGGTCAACTTGTCTTCCATTATATGACCTCGGTCAACTTGTCTTCCATTATATGACCTTGGTCAACTTGTCTTCCATTATATGACCTCGGTCAACTTGTCTTCCATTATATGACCTCGGTCAACTTGTCTTCCATTATATGACCTCGGTCAACTTGTCTTCCATTATATGACCTCGGTCAACTTGTCTTCCATTATATGACCTTGGTCAACTTGTCTTCCATTATATGACCTCGGTCAACTTGTCTTCCATTATATGACCTCGGTCAACTTGTCTTCCATTATATGACCTCGGTCAACTTGTCTTCCATTATATGACCTCGGTCAACTTGTCTTCCATTATATGACCTCGGTCAACTTGTCTTCCATTATATGACCTCGGTCAACTTGTCTTCCATTATATGACCTCGGTCAACTTGTCTTCCATTATATGACCTCGGTCAACTTGTCTTCCATTATATGACCTCGGTCAACTTGTCTTCCATTATATGACCTCGGTCAACTTGTCTTCCATTATATGACCTCGGTCAACTTGTCTTCCATTATATGACCTCGGTCAACTTGTCTTCCATTATATGACCTCGGTCAACTTGTCTTCCATTATATGACCTCGGTCAACTTGTCTTCCATTATATGACCTCGGTCAACTTGTCTTCCATTATATGACCTCGGTCAACTTGTCTTCCATTATATGACCTCGGTCAACTTGTCTTCCATTATATGACCTCGGTCAACTTGTCTTCCATTATATGACCTCGGTCAACTTGTCTTCCATTATATGACCTTGGTCAACTTGTCTTCCATTATATGACCTCGGTCAACTTGTCTTCCATTATATGACCTCGGTCAACTTGTCTTCCATTATATGACCTCGGTCAACTTGTCTTCCATTATATGACCTCGGTCAACTTGTCTTCCATTATATGACCTCGGTCAACTTGTCTTCCATTATATGACCTCGGTCAACTTGTCTTCCATTATATGACCTCGGTCAACTTGTCTTCCATTATATGACCTCGGTCAACTTGTCTTCCATTATATGACCTCGGTCAACTTGTCTTCCATTATATGACCTCGGTCAACTTGTCTTCCATTATATGACCTCGGTCAACTTGTCTTCCATTATATGACCTTGGTCAACTTGTCTTCCATTATATGACCTCGGTCAACTTGTCTTCCATTATATGACCTCGGTCAACTTGTCTTCCATTATATGACCTCGGTCAACTTGTCTTCCATTATATGACCTCGGTCAACTTGTCTTCCATTATATGACCTCGGTCAACTTGTCTTCCATTATATGACCTCGGTCAACTTGTCTTCCATTATATGACCTCGGTCAACTTGTCTTCCATTATATGACCTCGGTCAACTTGTCTTCCATTATATGACCTTGGTCTCTTCCATTATGACCTCGATCTTGCTAACCGATATTGTCATTGTTGTTTAGAGTTGTCCTTCTCTAGAATTTGAGTCCACTACAGGTTATACATTTACCTCATGTACGGGGCCCCCGCTCCCTGGCATAGATTTTCGAATAGAAGGGGCCCATCAGCTTGTGTCTCTTCTGAACACAGGCAGGTACGGACTGAGCGGCGGCAGGTGAGTTGAACCAGTACCTCATTGACAATCCGGCGTTCTATGTCGCGATGAGAATCCCCTGCTAATTTAATGTGTCTGTAGACACCCTTTTTCATTTTAACAACACCATATTAAATGACAAGCCTGTAAGAATATCAAATTGTAAACATTCTGAAACTAAGTGTAAATGGAGAAAAAGTGTCAAACTATAGCATTATTACTGAAGAATTTAATAATTTCTTTGCCAAAATAGGTAAAACAGTAAGCGAATCTGTACCTTCTCCTACAACCTCATTTCATTCGCACTTACAGGATAGATCTTCTGTAAATTTCTTCATGCAACCAACTGATATATACGAGATTAAAAATGTAGTAACAAATCAAAAAAAATCCTTTTTTTCCAAAAAAAAAGCAGACTATAGGAGAAATAATCATACCATTAGGCATATTATAAATCAATCCTTTGTTACTGGTGTTGTCCCAGAAAATCTCAAGGTTGCTAAATAATTCCAATATATAAATCAGGAAATAAGAATGTTTTTAAAAATTTATAGACCAATAAGTTTTTAATTTTTTTTGGAAAAAATTGTGAATAGATTAGTAAATTATTTGGAGAAATATAATATTCTATATAAACATCAATATGGATTTCGCTCTAAACTTCCACTATACACCCAATATTGCATTTACTAAAAAAAGAACAAAAAAAAAAGAAAAAAGGGTTTTTTTGCCAAAATTTAAATTTTCATGATGTTTGCTATATAAATTATGTCATTATGGAATTAGAGGCATCAGTAATAAATGGTTCTCCAGTTACCTCTCTAATCGTAAACAGTAATTGAAATGAATGATGCAAATCACCAGTGATTTTTTGGAGTACCAAAAGGGCCCTTTTGGCCTTTTTTTTTAAATTTTTGATATATCAAATTCGACCTCTTTTCTTAATCTTTTGCTGATGATACAAAATTTATCATTCAGATTTGATATTGATAATTTAACCCTAAATAAAACAAATTTAAAAAAATATACAACTTTAAACAAATGTGTTTGAATGTTAAGAAGACACAATATTGTATCTTTAGTCCTAAAAATAGTAACTATGAAGTAAAAGGCAGTGTTAAAATAAACAATGAAGTTATTAACCAGATTGGCAAGTTTAAAAAAATTAAAAAGGAAAAAAGAAAAAAAAAAAAACCCGTAAAAATTCCCCTTTGGGGAAAAAAAAAAATCACTAAAATCATTATATTATACTCTAATTCCCGTCATATAACATAGGGATACAAGCTTGGGGTAACGGAAAAAAAAAAACTAGACATTTTACAAAAACGTGCATTAAGAATAATTAATAAAAAAGGATTAGGAGTCATACGGACCCCTTATTAAGTCTGCAAAAATACTGAAAATCGTAGATGTATTTAAACTGCAGGCTTCGTTATTTATGTATGATTTGAACATGATTTATTACCCTTAAAATTTTTAAAGAAAAAAGTTTTGATACAGATAAAAGAATAACCAGACAATTCAAGCTTCTTGTTCATGAGAAACCCAGAAAAATTTTCTTTGAAGCTACCTAAACATAATTTTACAAGAATATGGAACAAATTGATAAACAAATAAGAAATGTTAATCACCGGTTGAAGTTTAAACAAATGTTACGTGTTTTCTACTTAGACACTTACAAAAGTCTAGTAATATGTTTAAACCCTAGATGTCAAGAATGAATTAAGTTGCTACATACCATAGTGTTTTATTTCATAGTTATAACATGCACAAGTCATGCTAAATCTTGTTTGGATTTTACATGCTTATCCATGCTTATTACAAAAACATACTTATATAATTTATATTGAATTGGTTCAAAATCTCAGATATCACCAGAAACAGTGACAAACTGCATACTTG
>JAODUO010000501.1:0-12500 GCA_025642075.2 Ridgeia piscesae
CTCGCAAACGTGTAGCAACCTTTAGTTTAAACTCACGCCGACATAGTGAAATATACTTTATTCCCAAGACGCGGTATAACCCTTTTAATTGTAATGCACAATATTTTTTTCTCCAAATCGCGATAACCGCCGTGTTTTTCTCCCAAAACGCGATATATCCTATTAATCCAATCAGCAAACGTTTGTTGTAGTGGCAGAATCTAGTGGAATCAACGACTGATTACTTGCAAGAATGCGTTAACCCATCTTCAAAATGTGGCTGGAAATTTATTTTGGTGTCTACCGTGTTTTACCGACAACAGATACGAAATTAACAAAATAAAAACAACGGACTTGTGATTACCAATTATATGGTATCTGACAGCACATTTGGGACCAGTATCTTTGACGGTACCGCCATTATACCAGAACTTACACAATGGTATACAAGTTGCGTGTCGCCAGCAAAAGCCATTGTATTTGTTCTTGCGCTAAATTCCAAGAGCCACGTTGTGCTGCTTGCAAGTGCAAAGGGAACGATACCAAACGTGGGCGAGTAATACCTGTTCTTGTTTAAAACAATGGCTGTGACAAGAGGACACAGATGACTCAGAACAATGTCTAAGATGTGATTGAGTAACACCTTAATATGTTTTTATTTTCGAATAATGCGTGTTATCATAATTTTATATTGTCTGAACAAATATCGCTTTAATAACCAGCAGTAGGTTATGCATCAGTACTCTGTATTTAATTGTGTATAGTACCCTAACGAACGCGAACATGATACAATCTATGAAATCCACTCCGATTTGCGTCACGTCACGATTGCGCAACACTCATGGGTGGGGTTTGGCTCGAGATTACGGATAACATAGCACTATTTTACTATTGCTTTGCAATAATCAGTAGGTAATTGAATGTACATAATTTTGATATATTACATAATTACTTATGATTCATAAGTATATTGATTGGATATTAAGGTAACTATGACTCCTTTTGTTTGATATCAACTGCTGTCCCTCCATCACTTATGGATGAGTATGGTTGCCTCCGGAGAGGAAACAAGGCAATACTAGTTCATCAGCTTGGAGTAAAGCATCACAAGCCTCCACGCCCTGACGTCATCATCGTGGAAGCCCAGCAGCTCTTGTATCACGTGGTCTGGCCCTGTGGGGGAAGTGTGGGTGTGCTGGCGGAGTCACTGGAAAGCTCGGCTTGCATTGTGTGCTGCTACAGACAAAATCCTCGTTTTTGGCCGTTACACTGAAATATCTGCTAAAGGTTTAACAAGTTGCCGTCCTGCGCCAAGCTCCAGACTGCATGTGAATAAGGAAGCCTATGGCTTATCGAGTGTTCACTAAATTATAAAAGTGTACATAAATTAATATTATACTTAAACAATTATTCAGAATACATGAATCACGACATTCATCCAGGCATAAATGTAATTTCAAACAAATCTATGTACGTAGAACTACACTACGTACTAACTTAAAAAGTATGTGTATTTCTATTACTGGAGTTAACCATTGGAACTCCCTCGATAACTGATTAGTTGTAAAAAAAATCATTTCAAAAAGCGTTATACAGATAGATTGTTGAATAGTTATGTGTTAGACTCCTAGACCATTTTGCCAATATAAATTAGATAACTAAATTAAACATTCAGATTGTTTATTGTTTATTGTTTATTGTTTATTGTTTATTGTTTATTGTTTATTGTTTATTGTTTATTGTTTATTGTTTATTGTTTATTGTTTATTGTTTATTGTTTATTGTTTATTGTTTATTGTTTATTGTTTATTGTTTATTGTTTATTGTTTATTGTTTATTGTTTATTGTTTATTGTTTATTGTTTATTGTTTATTGTTTATTGTTTATTGTTTATTGTTTATTGTTTATTGTTTATTGTTTATTGTTTATTGTTTATTGTTTATCGTTATAAAGATTTTTTCTTTTCTTCAATAACTGTCACAATATTTTTTTTTTAATGAAATGTGGTATCTTTTTTTAATGACATTTATACATGTAAATAGTGTTGTCACACCTTCTATTGCACTGTTCAGATGTTTTATGTATGTAATTAAGCAATTATAAGGGAAACATTATAACTATTGTACTTCTTTTACCATTTTTTCAACAATTTGTCTTGTATGTATAATGTAGTAGTAGTAGTTGTTGTTGTTATTGTTGTTGAAATAAATTTCAATTGAATTCAATTTAAAAAAATCACGCAAAGCCTGATCAGCCATAACTACTGTGTATTTCACCCCAAACTTATTGGCCAGCTTTGCTGCATATTCTAAGCAGATCTGTTTGACCAGAATGGATCATTAGACCATATATAAAGCATCTGGCTGGCACTGTTGACGCTAGTGTTGTGAAGAAAGCATTCCAACCTTGACAGTGGTTGCTTTCGAACTGTACTTTCTTTATGGGTGACGAACGGCACAACTGCCATGCCACAATCAGCAACTGGAAGTATTGATCACACATAGGTTGCAAATCTACAGTCCACGTCTTTTCAATGTAAGTTCAAACAAATCTTATTCGTGTACATCGTGCCAAACATTTAGTGAAATTGACTTGTCCAGTATAAGTGTAAAGTAAAATGTTGTGTATTCGTTTACAATCATGAATGTATGTTACAAATCAACCATATTGTTGGTCAATCTGACCATCATTTAGTCATGGTCAGGATATTTTGATGACCTCTATCCAACACGTGTGCAATATAAACACCAGAAGAACAAAGTGGAAATATTACAAATAAAAAAACTGTGGTCTGACCCCAGGGTTTAGGGGCAACATGTTGGTGGCTTCACCTGACGAAGTTCACTGTGATAGTACGAGGAAAGCGCGTTATTTGCTTACACATTTTGATCGATTTCAGGCGTTAATTATAATTTTTGATCACGTGACAAGACAAGTGCGTACGTGAAGTACAGGTGTAGTAGATACACGACGCGAGGTTTGGTCACCGTAGGCGATAATTTTGATGGTATTTTCGAGTTGCGGGCCTAAACTGCAAGTGTATTCCATTTAGTCGGGGTGCACGGGTGAACATTTTGGAGGTAGTGGACACCTCGTGCTATTTTTTTTCTTTTCAAACAGGTGTTTTTCCAAACAAAATGAAAATAACTAAAGTTATTCCACTATATAAGTCTGGAGAATAAAACGTATTTACAAATTACAGGCCAGCATCTTTATTACCACAATTCTAAAACATTCTGGTGAAACTATATAACAACATATTGGACATGTTCCTTAATAAATATACATACTCAGTCCAAGTTAGCATGGGTTGAGATCTAGCATGTCAACAACTGAGGCTCTTTTAGATTTGTTAGAAGAATTGCAACTTCATTAGAAAATAATAAGTATACTGTTGGAGTATTTATTGAACTAAAAAGAAGGCCGTTGATACTGTTGATCATGATATACTGTATATCAAATTGCTTTTCAATGGTTTGCGGGGTGAAATGGATTCAGAGTTATTTAGAAAAATGAAAGCAGTTTGGTAGTTTTAACAACTGTCATTCAGAAATAGTAAATGTGTCGTGTGGTGTGCCCTAGGGTTCCATTTTGGGACCAGAATTATTTACCATGTATATTAAGGACATCAATAACGTCTCACAAGTGTCTAAGTATATTTTATTTGCTGATGATACAAATCTATTATGTTGTGATAGAGACTTAAATGAACTTGTTCGGATGATAAATGGTGGATTAGAACAACTGCACACGTGATTTTCTTTAATAGCTTGTCTATTAATGTATCAAAAACTAATCACATGAAGTTTGGTAATTGCAGAATAACTGCGGATATTTGTGTTAGAACAAATAAAGAGAAAATCAATAGACTAAATTTCACAACATTTTTAGGTGTAGTAATTGATGACACAATAAACTGGATAAATCACATTTTATCAGTAAGATCTAAACTGCCAAAATGTTGTGCTATTATGTATAGAGCCAGTTCCTTAATTAACAAACATGGTATGCATATTTTATACTATTCTCTTCATGCGTTGTATTATGTATGGGATAACACATATGCTACAAATATTCATTGTTTAGTCTTATTACAGAAAAGGGTTATAAGATTACTCTGCCAAAAGACTTGATCACAAACATGTACTCTTTCAATCGTTATATGCTGCCAATGAATGTACAACAATTATTCAGAATACTTGAATCACGATATTCATCCAGGCATAAATGTAAGTTCAAACAAATATATGTACGTACTAACTTAAAGAGCATGTGTATTTCTGTAACTGGAGTTAAACTTTGGAACTCCCTCGATAATTCACTGATTAGTTGTAAAAATGTTCATAATTTCAAAAGTGTTATACATATAGACTGTTGAATAGTTATGTGTTAAAGTCCTATACCATTTTGCCAACATAAATATTTATTATTATAAAGGTTTTTCTTCAATAAATGTCACTGAATCTTCTTTCGATTACATGTGGTATGGTTATACATGTAAATAGTGTTGTCGCACCTTCTAGTGCACTGTTCAGATGCTCTTTGTACGTAATTAAGATATTATAAGGGCAAACATGATAAGTATTGCACTTCTTTTAACATTTTGTTTCTCAACAATTTGTATTGTATGCACTGCGTGTATGATGATGTATAATGTAGTTGTTGTTGAAATAAATTTCAGTTAAGTTCAATATTTTATGACAAACATAATGTAGGGTTTTATGACAACCATTTATGGTATTGAATTTATTCAATATAGACAATGAACATAAAATATTACTACAGTTAGTGTACACCATATTATCCAGTATTACACATAACATTCTTGCAAAACAAAAAATATGAATGCGCTTTATGTGGCAGAAATCAAATAGGTCTATATTACTAGCACCAGGCATCACTGTAATAAAAAATAATACCTTCAAGTTTATGTAATGACAATAAACACCTAGAAAATTAAAAACAATACAATTCAACACCGTTTTGAAAATGAACATAATTCTCCTAATATCCACAACCCACCACTTCTTCCCCGGCACAACCTTGGTAAATACTATGGTCCTGTTGATGCTGCTGTAGCAGAACATTTCTTGTTACCTTTTTTGTGAAATGCAGTAGTTCATACACGAAACATTATTTTGTATAATTATTGGTTTTGGTAATGGACACTGCATAACTATTTACTCCCAACTCCACTACAATTATGCCTGTTTTTTATTTACTGAAATTCAACAGGAAACTGAACAGTGCTTACTACCACTAGTTCAACAAGTTAATATGCTATATTGGAGAGCTGTATTTGCGGACAATACTATATAGCCATAACCCGTGCAAGATGCTGCATATTAAATGTCAAGTGAATGTCGACCCAGTGAAGTGATCCCATACTGTGTGTTGCATCGTGACAGATTCCCCAGTACTGATGGCGTGTACACTGGCTTCCAGGCCGGTCAGATGACCGACTAGAGACCAAAGTAGAATGCAGGGTGTTTGCTTGACATGCGAATATGGTGACGCCTGACTAGCTTTGCAGTTGGTGATGGAACGGTGGATGCTATGGTCTGGCAAATACGATATGAGCCTTTGGTCAACCTCTCTCGACACTGTAAGACAGATTCGGCATTCTTTGGTGAACTACATCAGCTTGGATATCGATGACATTGTATGAGTTCACTCTCTTTGATGATATTGTATACCAGGTTCCTGGCATTTTGCTGTATATCCACATCTGCCTATACAAGAAAAAAGTGACAATTAACATGGCTCTGACATGTATGATATTTTATATGTGACGACACTTAGCAAAAGTCAATACCATGGTAATACAATTTTTTTTATTCGTGTTATATAATTGACATGCCACACGTGTTATACTTTACTCATACCTGTTATTTCGAACATCGCAACTAATGTGGGAAACATCCGGCCGAATTGAAATTAATATGCGAAAATATTAATTGTACAAAAGAAAGGTATTCGCCACTATATCTAGCCAGTACTCTTCATAGAGTTGAATAAACATATAGCGATTGCACATGTAACTCTCAGCCACTGTGAGCCACACAGCAAGGACCCTGACTAGTTTAGGCGCTTTTAGGTGTAAAAATATGAAGCATTAAAGATATTGACAAATATTTTACATCTACTGATTTTGTAAATAAAGTATAATCTAGTTACTTTATTTAATACAATATGTATAAAATGCAATGTCCAATATGGTCAAAGTGCTGTACATATGTGTTAAGTACATAATGTTATTATATGTATAGAGTATGTATATGTTATCTATTTACAGCATGTTTTGTAACGCATGTGTGTGTGCGTGCGTGTGTGTGTTTGTGTGTGTTTGTGTGTGTGTGTGTGTGTGTGTGTGTGTGTGTGTGTGTGTGTGTGTGTGTATGTGTGTTATGTGTGTGTTATGGATGAACTCTTTCCAAAGTTTTTTCCCAGAATTATGTTTTCGTACAATTCTTTCAGAATATTGACCATTTTGCCCATGACATGTTGCATTATGCACATGTTTGCTATAGCTAATGTCTTCTCGGGAAAAGCCTAATTTGAAAGCCTAATAGATGGGATTAATTTGTTTGAATTAATTATTTTTTGACATGCCATGCTGGATGGACTATTTATTTATACTTATCTAACACGTTTCTAACTTTTTCCTAATTTATGTATTGCTGCTTATTGTTTTTATCTGGTGTGCATGTGATATTAAAAATAAATACATATATCAAGTGCAGTGACTGTACCTGTGATTGTACTTATATTGTGCTTGCCATTATTTTGTAGTCAATCTCATCAAATAGTTTTGATAAATTATTTTTAATTCATGTTGTCTTTACTTATATATAAGAAAACAAGTACACCCGCCCATTAATACAGACAATTAAACTATCACATACAGCGGCAGATTCATAAATCGTCTTGAGGGCACAAAAACCTTTACTGACGGGTGAAACAAATTGTGTAGTCTAATTTGTTTTATACCGCACCACCATAGCTTCAGCCATGCCACTATCTCATCTGGAATGGTGATATAGGAACATATTGTCTCCTCACAGATCCGTACTATGTACTATTGCCCCCCCTCACAGATCCGTACTGTGTACTATTGTCTTCCCTACATAGATCCGTACTTATGTACTATTATTCCCTCACAGATCCGTATACTTGATGTACTATTGTCTCCCTACAGATCCGTACGTCTGTGGTACTATTGTTCTTCCACAGATCCGTATCATGTACTATTGTCTCCCTGCTAGATCCGTACTTAGGTACTATTGTCTCCCTCACAGATCCGTACTTGTGTACTATTGTCTCCCTCACAGATCCGTACTTATGTACTATTGTCTCCCTCACAGATCCGTACTTGTGTACTATTGTCTCCCTCACAGATCCGTACTTGTGTACTATTGTCTTCCCCACAGATCCGTACTTATGTACTATTGTCTCCCTCACAGATCCGTACTTATGTACTATTGTCTCCCTCACAGATCCGTACTTGTGTACTATTGTCTTCCCCACAGATCCGTACTTATGTACTATTGTCTCCTTAACAGACCAGTAATGTGTACATTGTTCCCTCAGTAGATCCGTAGCCTCAGGGCCTATTGTCTCCCCTACAGATCCGTACTTGTGTACTATTGTCTCCCTCACAGATCCGTACTTGTGTACTATTGTCTCCCTCACAGATCCGTACTTGTGTACTATTGTCTCCCTCACAGATCCGTACTTGTGTACTATTGTCTCTCTCACAGATCCGTACTTGTGTACTATTGTCTCTCTCACAGATCCGTACATGTGTACTATTGTCTCTCTCACAGATCCGTATTTGTGTACTATTGTCTCTCTCACAGATCTGTACATGTGTACTATTGTCTCCCTCACAGACCCGTAATGTGTACTATTGTCTCTTTCACAGATCCGTACATGTGTACTATTGTCTCCCTCACAGATCCGTACTTGTGTACTATTGTCTCCCTCACTGATCCGTACTTGTGTACTATTGTCTCCTCACAGATCCGTACTTGTGTACTATTGTCTCTCTCACAGATCCGTATTTGTGTACTATTGTCTCTCTCACAGATCCGTACTTGTGTACTATTGTCTCCTTCACAGATCCGTACATGTGTACTATTGTCTCTCTCACAGATCCGTACTTGTGTACTATTGTCTCCCTCACAGATCCGTACTTGTGTACTATTGTCTCCCTCACAGACCCGTAATGTGTACTATTGTCTCTTTCACAGACCTGCATGTACTATTGTCTCCCTCACAGATCCGCACTTGTACTATTGTCTCCCTCACAGATCCGTACTTGTGTACTATTGTCTCCCTCACAGATCCGTACTTGTGTACTACTGTCTCTCTCACAGATCCGTACTTATGTACTATTGCGAATGTATTGCAATAAAATATTCAATTACTACTTCAGTACTACTGCGATGGTGCCGTAAACAGTATGAAAATATTTAGGAAAATCAAACATAAACCACAACATGAAGGTCGTGCGACTGCGAGGTCCTCGGTGTCGTTGATCCCAAAACTAAATCCCCCAATGACCCAGCGGAGTCGACGTTCAACATTTGTTGCTGTTATATATCGATAAACAAGGTGATATCACCTCGTGTCTGTCTCCGTGTATCAAGGAGAGACTGGACACGGTAGAGATGCACGACTTCTGGATTTGTTTCTTTTTTCCCTCACTGGATCCCTCCGCCAAATGATTTCGCCTCATACGTTAGTTTATAAGTTATACGGCATTGAACTCAAAGGGGCCGGGCCTGGCCGGGCCGGACTGTGTGTTACCAATTTAGAACAAACAAACGGCTATGCTGTAGAGCGCAGTGGCGCAGTGACTAGAGCACCGAACTCTCAATCGAAAGAACCCAGATTCGACCCATTTGCTGCCGAGCCGAAACTTGGGCAAGTTCTTTCACCCTACTTTAGCCCAAGTTCACTCAGCGGTGAGAACGACTACATGGCAATAGCCAGTGTTGGATATTTGTGTACGGATTGTCTGTGCGCATTAAATGAAGCGTGACTGACTCCTTCCTGGAGATATTGTTCGATTGAACAGGTCCATCCAGATATAGAGCGCATTGATCAAAAGGATTGCGCTTTAGTAGGAGCTACATTTATTTTTATTGATAGGTTATACAAATTCACTCAATATCACCTCCCTTGTAATGCATTTATATATATATATATATATATATATATATATATATATATATATATATATATATATATATATACAGGGTGCACGATACTTTTCGCGAGCTGGTAGTCCGTCGGACTAGCTGACTTATAGATGACTAGTCCTGAATTGGTTTTACTAGTCCTTAGACATTATTACATATTAATTAACATATTAGATATATGATATATATATATATATATATATATATATATATATATATATATATATATATATATATATATATATATATATATATATATATATATACACACACACACACGCCAATATGCACTTGAGTAACAACTTGAAACGCGCCAACCTTTGACCTTTACCTGATGACCCAAACTAAACTTGTTAAACAATACAAGACACTGATCGTAACCGGTGGGAAAAGAGAACGGAGAGTTCACCTGCGTCGACTGCTCTTTGATGTCTGATGACGGCTGCAGGTGGGCGCTCTACCAACAGGTGGGCCGTACCTGTTGACGCCACACACCTCCAACTCCCGGCCTGGGAGGGTTCGGTCCATTGATGGCACATTTTGACCTCTCACATGTCGCCGGGACATTCCGTCAGAGCAGCTGAACGCCGGTCGTGAATGGCACACGCATTCCCCGCAGAGCCCCCGCACACCGAAGCAGATTTGTAGTAGAATTTAGAGGCCTAAACGTCCAGGGTTAACGCCCCGCCATCGACTGGTTTGCTTTATCACATATCCGGTACTTTAAGCCCAGATCTGTAGTGATTGAGTTGTTTAAATAACACCCACCGTCGGTTTGATAAAAACAAGTAGACTCGGCGTCTAAGTTTGGTTAATTGTTCGAAAGTTGTTACGTTTGACAACGTGCCAAAGCCAACTTCCCGGTTGACGTTTAACCTTTAACACAATAATGTGACGGTCACGTGGTTTCGATGTAGAAAGGAAAATAAACAATATCAACACAACACACGTCGTCGTATCGCGAATTCACGTAATTCTCCCATTTTAAGCAGCCGTTGACGTGATTCTGGCTCCAGTATACTTCAATAGGCTAATATAACAGTTCAAATTCTATTTGTTTCTAGCGCACGACAACGTCCTGCTAACTGAATGTTCTACACAATTACGCTGTGAGATATCAGTAAATACACCTGAAATCGACGTCGCACCACTTTCATGTGAAATAACAACTGTTGACAGAAGTAACAGAATATGTCTAGAAACCAGTACTTCTACTACTTCAAACCTAAGACGGGCGGGGTATACTTAGATAGATAGGTTGGACTCTCGATAAGCCAAATGGCTTCCTAGTCCACTTGCCATCTAGAGTTGAATCTTTAGGTGGCAATCTTGTTAAATCTTGTTAAAAAAAAATTCAACTCCAAATTATATCTGATGCTTTTGTGTAAATTAAACAAATAAAACTACTCAAAAAGCTCTATGTCGTATGACCTATTAGGCACGGATTTGATTTTTTTTAATGAGCTAGAAACAAGACTAGCAAAATATAAGTTGTTGTGACATTGAACGATTATTAACAGAACTTTTCTTTTCTCATTTAAGAAGGGTGCGAAATCTGGAGAATGTAGCGTTAATTGAGAAACGGTGTAGATTAGGTGGAGGAAGACTGTAAATCAGTGGAAGAGATCACTGATAATCGAATTTGACATCAGTAGTTTGTCACGTGTGGTTTCAATTTACGAAGGCAATGTTGCTAAATCATGTTAAATGCAGCACGTTTACGTATAAACACACCTGAAGTCGATGTCGCACCACGTCGTGTGAAATAATAACAGTTGCCAATTTGGCCGACAGAAGTAAGAGAACATTGCGGGAACCAGCGACGGCTTCAAAAAGGAGTCAATGGCAAATGTCGCGAAGGTTTTGGCGCTATCGGAAACCTGCCAATGTGGCAAGTCTAGCACTGCTTTCTCAAGACCCCGACGGCGTCTAAGTCGGCGATAATTTATGGCATAGCCACGGGGGTACAGCGGAAAGACAGTGTAAGGGTTTGTTCCGTTACCTCCTGCGGGCATGCCAGATACATAGTCCGACGGAGCTGTCTTCTATTGAGAAGTTGATGACGTCAGCATCACGTGACACTGTTTCTATTTCGGATTTCGTCGAACCAATATAAATATATATGTATAAATGTATCATGAATTGGCCCTACATGCAATATTACGCTAGCAAGATAATGTTATGTAATGTATTGCGTAGAGTTAATTTTGTATATCTTTAATGCATCTAATCTAAGTAAGTAATTTTGGCCAACCAGTAAACTCTCTGTTCCCACGAACCGAGCGATCCCAGGTTGATAGTAATGTTGGCACTGACCCAAGTGTATGGGTCAAGCCTGAGCCTTAGGTTACTGGACAAATTGGTATTAAAATATCTACATCGAGAGACTTTCCGTATACCTGATGGGCTATCTTTAAAATGTTGTATTTTGAATGTTGGAAGCTGTAGTTTACTTTGTCAATGTCGTGTATTTATCTTAAAATCATATTAAAGGTAGAAAGTTACCCTACAAACCAGTTCTAGGCATAATGAAGCGGTTTTTAAATGTTTTCTGTTTAAATACAATTTGATCGTTATTACTTACTCTTGTTCGCTGTAAACACTATTATGTTCGAAACAGTAAAATTATACAGATAATGATAAATTACATAAACACATTGTGGGTCGCTGAAACACCTTTGGGTGGGTGGTGGTCAAGGTGTTAGATTAGATATGTTATGACAGTGGCGTCGCCAGGATTTTGCATTGGAGGGAAGCCATTTGATTAAACTTATATATAAATATATATATATATATATATATATATATATATATATATATATATATATATATATATAATCCAAACCTTCAAACCCAACTTGCTTACAATAAATACCAACATGACAACCAAGTTCACTAACCTGGCGGTTGAACAAAACCATTCACAGAAGGCGTAAAACTTAGAAAGAAAGAGAGAAACTACATATGATTAAAGAGACACGAACCCATAGTCCCTACGTAATATCCACCAATATCCGGCCACCACATTCATCACGCTACTCTCCCAAACCTACTGACAAAGATCATGACAAATACCAACATGTAGTCACCTACTCTGATGAAACAATAAACATTCCTACCTTGGGCGTTCCACCAGTAACTTCACAACACGTAACGTTGCTGCCTATTACAATTACCCAGTGCAAAATCGACTAGATAATTTGCTTTAGTTTATTATGAGGATTACAGCCGGTGCATACGCTTGGAGGAAAGTCGAAGGGGTGATGGGAGATAGACGCATATCAGGTAAACATAGGTAATGTGCTCATCTCGTGT
>JAODUO010000501.1:17500-42500 GCA_025642075.2 Ridgeia piscesae
ATAAAGCATAAAGTCCTTTTTACAAGCTGTCTACCTCGTTTATGATTTTTGAAGTGCAGTTTTAATGTGAAGACGAAAGTCTTGTTATATGCTAGGTCAACATCGTAGCACAAGATTCGGAGCTGTTGATTGAGGTCCGATGCTCTAACCACTGCGCCACTGCGGTTGTTACAACTGAGTTGTAGGGCCTAAAAGCCACAAACTACTCAATGGGCTCGTTCTGACGGCGCGTGCGGTTGGGACGTGATTACGTGGCGCCAACCGGACACGGTGACCTAACGGAACTCGTGGCGGTGGCGTGTGAGAGGTCGCGCGAGGTGAGAGGAGACGGCGTGGTGCGGCGCCTTGACCAGGACAGTTTGGCTTTGAACCAGGCCTCGTCTCACTCGGTCAGGAAGCATAACTCGCGCGCACACTGCCGACGAACTAAACACCTGGTATGTAGCCAACCGGAAGAAGTTTGAAATATGCTGTGTGTCTTCCGGAAATGCATTCTGTGCACTGTGTCATGTTGTGCGAATATGCTAATCGACACATACACACGTCTGCACGTGCGTGGTGTATCGGAAAGTTAAAATGCCTTTACAAAAGAAACACAAGGCGACGGAATGTGGATAACGTCTGCGTTTGGAGCTTCGGGCTCTCGACTGGGAACCCGGGTTGAATCCTATGCTGCCGTGTCAAACTTTGGGCAACTGTTTTCACTCTACATTACTCCAGTTTAGTCAGCTGTATAAATGAGTATCTGGCTATAGACATAGGTTGATATTTGCGTACGAATACTCTTAGCGCATTAATTGCAGCATGGCTGGATACTTCTCAGAGAAGCCGAGATGGTGTTTGACTAAACAGGTCTGCCAGTAATTTTAAGTGTTTGAGCAGTCCTGAAAAGTGGATGCCGCGCTATATAATAACTTACCTATTTATACTTTATTGCGGTTTCCAGCAGTACATAGTCACATTTTCAGGCGAGTTTCGTTAAATGTTAAAACCACTTTAAGCATCAATTAATTTACGTCGTATAAGATACTTGGGAAAACGCCATCAATCGACCGACCAAAAAGCTGATACTTCGTAATTTCTTCGCAGCCGGTCGACTGATTTTGAAGTGTTTCGGCTTATGGCAAAATGGCCTCTACGCTGACGCGAAAGCTTCCACCGTCTATTCATTGTCATTAACAGAACGCTCATTGCAATGGTAGACTTGAACATTGTTTTACTAACTTTGCTAATGTAAACTTTAAAGTCTTCAGACATATTTACACGTCACGCACACTGATATGTTTCTTGGGGACTAGACCTATCATCTTAATGGCGGACACATTGTAACGGGGACACGTGACTTGCCGAACGATGACAGACCCATAAACTATAGGCACATCGATACTCCAGATTTCACGTTCACGTCAGTGTTTACGAGTCGTCTCGACATATGCAGTGAAATACACAGCTGCTAATTGACCTTCTATGTATTGGGCAGTTAGACAGTGATCCCGAGGCTCGCTTGTGTCGGCACGGCGGCCCGGCGTCGCGGCGGTGGCACGAGCACTGCGCCGCCGCTCACCTTCACCCGGCCGACAACGGGCTCGTCTGGCCCGTTCACATTTTTTGACTGCACCACCAACGTCGCTGATAACATTTCTGCTGCTAAGTGACGCTTCGCGCGGTTTTTGCAGCGCAGAAAACGGACCAGAGTCGTTTATTTATTGGATAAATGACACTGCTATGTGTATCTCGCCGGCGAACAAGCCGGTAGAAGCCGTAGTCGATGCCGAAACATCGACGATATCAGTCAAAATATTAAGATTCCTCGCTCAGTTTTATTTCGCAATGCCAGCGCCGTTACATGTGTCTGGTATGAGCCGTTGAGGTCTAGGCTATCTTACCCAGTGATACCGCAATCGACTACTGCACTGCTGTGCAAGCATAAATATACCTTGGCATTACACCAATAATAATATTAGTTCAACTTCGGTTGCGCTTGTTTTTCCGACTTCCGCGAGTCGACCATGCGTGTACACTTTGAAGGCGGTTACACGAGAAATATGCAGTTCCATCGAAATTACCTCATATGTTTGGTATCGTAACGGATTAGAGTTGGACAAAACTGACGATGCAATATGGAACCGCGATTGGGAGTGAATAAATGTGCCATGCACCAGTGGTTGTGTAGACTGGTAAGTCCGCGCGCTCCCGCAAACGTGTGTTGCGTAGCGACTGGACCCGGGCTGATCCCACGGACAACTCAGTGATTGCCACGGCTCCCCATGGATACCACACGTGCACTCACGCACGCACGTACACACACACACACACACACACACACACCACACACACACACACACACACACACACACACACACACACACACACACACACACACACACACACACACACACACACACACACACACACACACACACACACACACACACACACACACACACACACACACACACACACACACACACACACACACACACACACACACACACACACACACACACACACACACACACACACACACACACACACACACACACACACACACACACACACACACACACACACACACACACACACACACACACACACACACACACACACACTCAGTGCCGGATTTAGTGCAAGGAAGTTAGTTGCCCACGGGCAAATAGTTTCTACGGAGGCCTAAACAACGCGTGTTTGGATCGTGCTGTCTTGGCTTTGGATTAAATAAAGAACTAAATAAATAGAAAGCTTCATAAATAAGTAGATAAATAATTGTGTTTATTTTCCAACATAAGAGCAATCCATTAAGTGTGATACATTAAAATAATTATGTATAATTATGTCGTGCTTAAACATGTTACGGGGTGTCCCGGGGTTCTCTACAAACCCCACAAAATCTACCATTATAGGAAATGTAAAGTGAATGACGATATGAAACACAGTGATGTCCATTTCTAAACCCCGCAGGCAGGGTGACAACCGACAAAGTAAGAGGCGACTAGGCAGTGGTATGCGTGGAATGCGAACTCGGGGTTTACACCGACGTATTTCAGATGTTCTGCACTTATCATCTCAGACGTTCTGGGTCACATCGTTGGTATTAAGTTGAATTCTCGAAAACGACCAAAACGAAAATATAAGAAGGAATATAGAAGTTCATAAGTTGATAACCGTGTTAATGTCGAAATAGCACTATACCGTTTCGAAGATCGCTACCTGCTGCGGCTGACGAGTCTAGCAGGAACTACTGCAGGACGTGACATGTTGGGTCTCTAGTGTGTGACACTTCTCTGTCTGGTACAGTTGCTGTTGTTGGAGGTGTGTGTTTTAAAAGAAAAATAGGTACATCATGTTGTGAAGTTCATGTGTCATAGAAGGTATAAGACAGGTGGAGGGAGAGGGGAGAGGGGAGAGAGGGAGAGGGGGAGAGAGGGAGAGAGGGAGAGAGGGAGAGAGGGAGAGAGGGAGAGAGGGAGAGAGGGAGAGAGGGAGAGAGGGAGAGAGGGAGAGAGGGAGAGAGGGAGAGAGGGAGAGAGAGAGAGAGAGAGGGAGAGGAGAGAGGGAGAGAGGGATAAAGGGAGAGATGGAGAGAGGGATAAAGGGAGAGAGGGAGAGAGGCAGGGAGGCAGAGAGGCAGAGAGGCAGAGAGGCAGAGAGGCAGAGAGGCAGAGAGGCAGAGAGGCAGAGAGGCAGAGAGGCAGAGAGGCAGGGAGGCAGGGAGGCAGGGAGGCAGGGAGGCAGGGAGGCAGGGAGGCAGGGAGGCAGGGAGGCAGGGAGGCAGAGAGGCAGACAGGCAGACAGGCAGACAGGCAGACAGGACAGACAGACAGACAGACAGACAGACAGACAGACAGACAGACAGACAGACAGAAAGAGGGAGATATTTTGTAACTAGGATGATTGGTGAAGATGCCTCCACGATCACAAACCCGCAGCGCTGATGGGTGCACACTACAGCATTTGTACGCGTACATGTTAAAAATCACCCAAATAACACGATTTTGCTTTAGTATAATTATAATAGGGCCTACTGCATAATTAATATGTTTAACCACGTCACACCCCATTAGTTGATGCCGTGTCTAATGCATAAAATAGTGCTACGCATCTTGACGCAACGTGTACCTCGTCCGGCAAAGGTTCGTCAACCTGGTGCAACTTGACTCGGACAATAACTCTGTGGTCATAATCTGGACTCACGTGTAGCTTTCGTTGACCCGTTTCATGAGAACTTAAGAAGTTGGACATGCTGCATAATAAACGATGCTGGAGTTTTGGTAGGCCTAGGTAAACGCCAATTTGCATCTCTTCGGTTTTGCCACAACGTCGCATACCATCAGATTACGGTGGAGACTGGCCGCTAGTGTAGCCCATATTTCCCGAAAACATCCTGGTAGACTATAATGCGCTAAATATGCGTCTTGTGTCTGCCACGTCATTGAGTATCGCTAGCGGTTTCCGGCGACGTCAATCAGGCCAAATAATATTTACATTTTGCGTCATTAACTAGCCTAGTCACTAACTCCGCAGAGTGCACTACATGGGGTACTAAGATACGACATGGTAATAAAAGAGCCATATTCTGAAGATATGCTACTCAAACAAAATTGTAGTGTGCTACATTTGCCGAATCAAGCTTCACCGGAAGTGCACTACAGTCCAGTGCGCAGGTCTAAACACTGGAACCAGTCAGACGGCGGGATTAATTGGTTAGTGTCAACCTCGTGATGCATTAATGTTTGTGTTGATATTATTTATACACAATAATGGTTAGAGTCAGTTAGGGTAGAATATCATCGTTGTGCGTCAGATGGGTCAAAGTTCAAATTCACAATTTGGGCAGATGGATCTACATTCACTTCTTTCTTGATCGAAATGGTTGAAAGGATGTCACTTAGACGAATATCTGTCAATTAATCAACTGGGGTATTAAATACGTCCCTATCGGTCCCTCTCTAGATGCAACATAAGACCGACTTAAAAGTAACTTCTTGCTCTTTCGTTTCATCTGTGACTGAAGCATTTTCATCATGGAGATTATGGCCTGATTATATCCGTTATGTCCCACCAAGGATAGTCACCTCTTCGAAGTGTTTCTGCTGTTTTTGCTTGTGCATGCATCGTCTGTTTCAATTACTCGGTCTTTCATCCGCTCGATCTACGGCCTTTACCAGCTTATTTCCATCACGGCGTAGACGTAGGTATTTCTGGTTTTTATTTATTTTATTTTTGGCTTCCCATGCCTTTAATTAGGGTGAACCACCCGTCATTTTTACCGGGTTTGTTATCTTTTCTGTTCGTGTGGCAAATATCATCGATAGCATGTTTTCGCGACATCTGAAAGATAACTTACTTTGGTTATTAGTAAAGTTCCAGATTCCCCCGCGATGTCTTTAATTTGTGTGTGTTTGGTTCGTTTTCTTTGATCTTCCACACGAAATCCTGCCTTTGATTTATTCCCACCCACGTCGTTTATCTAAGCCACAATCAGCGCTGGGAAGTGAGTTTGGAAGTGCGCTTGGCAATGACCTTATCGGTGTGTGCGTTTTATGCCACCTCTTATACATACCATGATGTACCAAACTTATTTATACGTGTATGTCCAATGTGTATTTTGAATTAGCGTTGCGATCTATCATAATTGTTGTTATTGGTCTCCAATCAAAATGTTCCTGTGATTGTTTCTATCAAATTCGCTTCGTAGTTATCCAAAAATGACTAACTCTGGACTTTCCAAGACGTATTCACAGTATGCGCAATACTCTTGCACTGTAATACACGGCATCGTCATCAGCCGGAATGCTCATGCACAAAGTTGCTCGGTGGAAGTTTAGCATCCACCCCATTCATTATCGCATGATCAATTACTGTTGCTGCGTACTGAGATATCGTTGTTAATGCAAACAAATCCACACGATAGCATTACAGGTGTCGAGCACAGTAGAACAGTGTCCAGTGTTGCTTTTAGATTAACTATTAACTGTCCCAATTAAAACTCACTGTTCCATCTCACTTGGCCTGCTCGTTTACTAATCGACACACAATCCATGGCGCTATGATCACATGTCGCTAATCAGCGTTACAAAGCAAAATTCAACATGTTGCCGATTTACATAAGCAAGTTATTCTTACAAATAGCTTGTTGCGAAAGGTTGGTTAATTTCCTGTAATCTTCGCACACGAGCCATCGTGTATGACTGCGTTTTATGTTTCTCGACTTAGCTGGGTGATAACATACACTAACTAGAGTGAAGATACAGACTGTAAAGTGGATTGCCGTTAGCGCAGAGCAGATACACGAGATTGGGGGCGTGATAATGCCACATAAAGTTAAGACAAATGACTGATTCTCAAGTAGTCATCCTTCAACCTTTGAGATAACACAGAACATCACGAGAATACTGACGATATATCTATGTTTCTCTGAATGTGTGTGTGTGTGTGTGTGTGTGTGTGTGTGTGTGTGTGTGTGTGTGTGTGTGCGTGGTGTGTGCGTGTGGTGTGCGTGTGCGTGTGGTGCGTGTGCGTGTGCGTGTGTGTGTGTGCGTGTGCGTGCGTGTGCGTGTGCGTGTGCGTGTGCGTGTGTGTGTGCGTGTGCGTGTGCGTGTGCGTGTGCGTGTGCGTGTGCGTGTGCGTGTGCGTGTGCGTGTGCGTGTGCGTGTGCGTGTGCGTGTGCGTGTGCGTGTGCGTGTGCGTGTGCGTGTGCGTGTGCGTGTGCGTGTCTCTCTCTCTCTCTCTCTATCTCTATCTCTCTCTTTCTCTTTCTCTTTCTCTTTCTCTTTCTCTTTCTCTTTCTCTTTCTCTTTCTCTTTCTCTTCTCCTCTCTCTCCTCTCTCCTCTCTCTCTCTCTCTCTCCTCTCTCTCTCTCTCTCTCTCTCTCTCTCTCTCTCTCTCTCTCTCTCTCTCTCTCTCTATTATTCTCTCTTCTCTCTCTCTATATATATATATGTATTTATATGTTTCTCTCTCTGTCTCTGTCTCTCTCTCTGTCTCTCTGTGTCTCTCTCAGTTTCTCCGTGTCTCTGTCTGTCTGTCTGTCTGTCTGTCTGTCTGTCTGTCTGTCTGTCTGTCTGTCTGTCTGTCTGTCTGTCTGTCTGTCTGTCTGTCTGTCTGTCTGTCTGTCTGTCTGTCTGTCTGTCTGTCTGTCTGTCTGTCTGTCTGTCTGTCTGTCTGTCTGTCTGTCTGTCTGTCTGTCTGTCTGTCTGTCTGTCTGTCTGTCTGTCTGTCTGTCTGTCTGTCTGTCTGTCTGTCTGAAGTGATTTAAATATTTAGTGGCACAGCTACGAAATAAACTACTAAACTTACAAAGATAATGGTATCGGTAGATCTTACCACAAAGCACTCGGATTTCCCAGAATGACCTGAATGACTTCTTACTGTTATGTTGGCTGCTTAAACGTAGTACGACGGCAAACATGTTTACATGGACACATGTGCGTAGGTAAATAAAATACGGTAGAACAGATCAGTTAGGCAACGGTTCCTTTGTTTATACCCCGCCGGCATCGTGTTACACCGACATAACCGAAAGTGCCCCGCGCCACGAGTAGGTAACTGTATCACTGCTCATATAGTGAACGACTTCACGTGTCCGTTCGATTGACGACCAGCTGTGGTGCCATGCCAGGAGCTCCACGTTTTGTTTCGGTGTTCTTTTTCAGCAAATAGTTGCCAACATTATTACACAAATGTTTATGCGATAGTATTTTAAAACACAGAATAAGTTAACGTTAACAGTATTAACAGCATAAACTGTCTTAAAAGCAACATCTACTCCTTGCCTAGTTCCCTTAAGGATTTACTGCTGGACACTGGCAGTCAAGCACACAATGCACGACGCTGATCTGTTCTGTCGTAAAACCGCATAACCAGGTTATTTTAGTATATTTTAACCATTCATTCTATATAATTATCGAAGTTGCCGTTTTACGATATGGTAGATTTGAGGCGTTCAAACCATGCAAATTTCATATCAATCACGAAATAACGATAGTTATTTCGTAAATATGCAATAAAAAAATAGATTACGATATTTGTCAAACATTACTGGTTCTGTCAGTCAATATTGGTGCAAAGCCAAACCATGACTGTCTTGATCGATTACCTGACGTCATAGATGATCGCAGCGAAAGACTTGATTGGTGGATGCTGTAAGTGGACCGAAGTTCACTTCCGTGATTGGGCGCGCCCATTTGGGTGATTAAGTGTTATGACTGGTTGTCGAGGAATGCGGGAAGCGAAGCTACCTGATACCCGTTATGTCGTAATATCGGATGCCCCCGCAATATGTGCAGTAGCATGTCGCACTGGGTGGGTGTAAATCGTAGGTGTAAATCATATTAAGTTGACTTGAATGGGCCCTATGTCCTTTACTTTCCGGCATATATGTCTGTCTGTATGTCTGTCTATCTGTCTGTCTATCTGTCTGTCTATCTGTCTGTCTCTCTGTCTCTCTCTGTCTCTCTGCCTGGTTGTTTGCTTGATTTGCTTGCAACCAGTATCGCGTTGTTTTAGGTTTCACTGTCTCAGTCTCCGTTTGTCAGTCGGGGTGTCTATTTGTCTTTCGCTGACTCTTTCTTACTAGCTCACCCCACCCCCTCCTCCTTCCGTCATTTCTCTCGCTCACTATCACTAACTATCTAATCAACCAACCAAACAACTCACCCACTTACCCATCCACTCAGTGACTGACTCACTAACTTGCTGTCTCACCCACTCATTGCGTGCTCAGGTACTCGGGCACTTACCACCAAGCTCTCTCACTCACCCGTTACTAGTAATGTCTTACTGCCTCCCTCAGTGTTCCCATACCCACCTTCCCTCGCTCAACTGCCCCCACCCCACCTCCACTTCTTCTTTATCGTACACATAGACACACGCACGTACACACGCACGCACGCACGCACGCACGCAAGCATACATACACACACACACACAGCACGCACGCACGCACACACACACACATATATATATATTGACTGTATAATATTATATATATATATATATATATATATATATATATATATATATATATATATATATATATATATACCATATGAACACATTACAGTAAATAATACACCCACACCGCCTCGTGTGTGCCACAGTGACGAAGTGACGAATCCATCACGTTTTGCAAATGTTCATAAAATTAGCGCCGAGTCCCCAACTCTGTGATCACAGTTACTGTGCATTGCTTAAACTAGCCCCTATACATATAAAATATACACAGCTAACGTAACAGCGAACAGCCGTGTTGTAACACGGTACGCTTGGAAACAGTCAGGTGTAGACACAGGCAGCGGCTCAAGAGAACGGTACCCGCTCCAGCACGGTTTCCAATTAGAACACACCCATCTCCGCTCTGCACCGCGACGTGCCGTCCTGACCTAGATGGCGCAGAACAGGTGCGAGTGACACACAACATACAGAAATAAAGCACGATCCTCGCGCCATCCGTAAACAAAGCGCGCCATCACCGACAATGCTACAGTCAGAGCTATTGGAAAGGAAGCTGGTGCACTGTGGGATTTATACAGGGAGTACCCATTTTGAAAATCGCGCACCGATGGAACCAATTGCGTTCTATCTCGCTCCCAGATCTCGCTCAATCTCGGACGTATCGTCGATTTTTTTTATAATGTTTGTTGTAGAACATGCTATGTCGTAGGTCTAATGCAAAATATTTATATATTTCACCGCTATCAAAATTTTCTTGCAAAGCTTGATGCAAGCCTCGCGCATAGATCTTAGATCTAATTATGATTTTCACGTAAACAAAACATGACGTCATCAGTTATCAGCCTATCCGTGGCAGAACTTTTATCTCCCACTTATGTCCCTTTTTCAGTGATCAAAAGTTATTTTATTCGCAAAACTAATCGAAAGTAGTACGGTGCTAAACATGAATGTTATTGTTTCGTAATAACGAATAAACAAGAACACGAACAAGATGTTTATTTTTGAGCCCAACAAGTACAGGAATTAATAAAGATCAGGTGTTCATAAATAAACGTCATCATAAGTAATTAACAAACTGTGAAAGGGTGTCAACGATTCCTGTTAAGTCTGAAATGTCGCTATCACAGGAGCCACTCGTCGTAATTACACATTTAATTAACCTCTACATGCGAATGTATAGTATATATTTTTTACTTTATCTCTTTATAGGTGAAACTATATCTGTGTAGTGCCATGTTTTTCTGTAGTACAAGTAGAAATAATTAAGTGGCAATCTATAAATTATACATGTAACATTTCTTTGCATTTATTCATACATGTGTATATTAAAATTCTGATGACTACTGTACATGGGTTTTGATATTTTTGTAAGAGATATTTTTAAGTAATGCGACCCACAGAAACTGTGAGTAACATTTTCCCAGAACTAATTGTGGAGTATCGTTTATAATGTGAGGCAAATTATTTAAGGTTTTTGTTTGACAAATGTGTGTCTTGTCATAGATGTGTTGTATATTTGTAGCTTTGCGAGTATTATACTGTGTATATTATAATTGGGGATAACATTCCAATTTAATAAATAAACTGGCAAATCACATGCCGATATATATTTTCAATATTTCAAGTGTTTTAAAAAGTGGTTCTATATGTGAACTGTACCTGTTCAATATTATTATTTGAACTGCCTTTTTAATTCTCAATTTTCGACTACCTTTGTATCCCCAAACCGTGATACAGTACATCATATGTGATAGAATTAGAGATTTGTATAAAACTATTTTTTACAAATTGGCTCCATCCGTGTGAGGGCGCCACCAGTGCACACTACGGCCCGGTCCAGAGAGAAACAGCTCTATGAGCTAATAGCTCTGGTACTATTGTAACAGTCACTACTGTTTACCGTTTCAGACGCGGCGATGCGCCGACGCGCGTGCTCCGAGAGCAAGACGGGCGCCCGTGGCGTGACACGCGAATGCGAGGCCGAGGACGGCGAGTACCTGCGCGAGATGCGCGAGATCCTCGAGGCGTACCCGCTGATGGGGCCGCCCGAGCATGCCGTGCGACTGGCGCCACACCTGTACATCGGCAACCAGAAGAACGCCGACGACATCGCGGCGCTGAAGCGACTCGACATCACGTTCGTGTTGAACTGCGCCGGCTCGCGGCGGCTCGACTTCAAGAAGCCGCCGTACCCGCGCTGTGCCCGCATCGAGGCGTACCTCGCGATCCCCGCCGAGGACCGGATCGAGTACGACATCATGCAGCACTTCGTCGAGGCGTTCGCCTTCATCGACAAGGCGAAGCGACGCGGCACCAATGTGCTGGTGCACTGCAACCTCGGTATCAACCGCAGCGGCGCCGTGTGTGCGGCGTATCTCATGGCCAACCAGCACATGTACCTGCTGGAGGTTATCAAACTGCTCAAGGCGAGGCGTTCCGTTGTGCTGTGGAATAAGGGCTTCCGGTTGCAGCTGATCAAGTTCGCGCGCAACCGTGGGTACCTCGACCCGCGCCAGCAGAGCGTGCCCGACTCGGGGATGTTCACGAAGAACGCGTCGTCGCCGGTGTTGAACTCGCTCGACCGCCGCCACTACGGCGGCAAGACGCCGCCGTGCGAGCGCGCGAAACGGGCCGCGGAACGCAAAGACGCCAAGGAGGAAAAGCAGAGCAACGGCAGCCTGCTGGCGGCGTCGCTACGGCGCTCGTTCAAATCTCGCCTAGCCACGAGCATTCTCGCGAAACACTCGTCCTTCCCTTCGTTCGGGTCGGACCGGGGGAATTCCGAGCCGGAGACGTCGCGTTTCTCCATGGCCTACCTGACGGTCCCGCGGCACTCGCGCAGCCCGAAGGAGGGCAAAGGCTCGACGCTAAAACGGCCCGTCCTGTCGTCGCACTACGAGTCGGACTACTTCGCTGACAGCATGTACGGCAGCCACGGGCGAGGCGCGCCGGCCTTCCGTCAGACGCGGTCGTCCAACGACAACTTCGAGGTGTCGTCTACCCGCCACGAGATGTCGTCTACCCGCCACAGTCGTCGAGACATCCCGGACGGCAGCGCAAATGGTGACGACAGTTCGACTCTATCGACGACGCGGCCGCTGCGCGTCTACCGGAAGGCGGCGACAGACACGCAGATCTACGTGAAGCCGACCACCAACTACCACTACCGGCGCTCCGAGACCGTCGCGACGGATATGACGCACGAGTTCAGCCGGATGCAATTGGGCGAAGGGCGTCGAGACCAGCCCCGCAAAGACCACAGCTACGCGGTCGACATGGCGCCGAAAGACGGCCGACTTGAGTCGCCGAATGTGCTCAGTAGTAGACATAGGTTCGACATGACTTCCGCGACGAATTAACGAATGTATAGGCTTCGTGACTTTTATGTAAATAGTTATGCAATCGTCTTTGACGTACGATTTGTCTACACTCCCGCGCGGGCAGTTTGCGATGACATTCGGGCACGTTCACGTTCACGGACCATTTATTAAGGAAAATTGTGCAACGCCGTCACAGCAACGCCACGAGAACATTGCCAGTGCATGTGTATATACTGTACATAGTTTATGTGTGCGTTACTGTTTGAAACCTTGTCTTTCATGTGTTGATCGAACCAACTGCACAAACCTGTCGTCGTACGTACGTGCACAAACGTACGTGTTAACTTCCTCTTGTTCTCGCTTATACGGGCAATGTTATTCAATTTCTGAGCATAAAATATATAAACCTCTATGCGTGTGGACTGGGTCTTTCTACGTAGGTTTCTCGGACATTCTGGTAAGGATCACGTGTTGTCAATTGAGACCCTACGAGGTTTTCACTAGGAGCAGGAGTAGGTGTATATAGGAGTAGGAGTGGGAGTGGGAGGGAGTGGGAGTGGGAGTGGGAGTGGGAGAGGGAGTGGGAGTGGAGGGAGGGAGGGAGTGGGAGAGGGAGGGAGTGGGAGTGGGAGTGGGAGAGGGAGGGGAGTGGGAGTGGGAGGGAGAGGGAGTGGGAGTGGGAGTGGGAGAGGGAGAGGGAGTGGGAGTGGGAGTGGGAGTGGGAGGGGATGAGGGAGTGGGAGTGGGAGTGGGAGTGGGAGTGGGAGTGGGAGTGGGAGTGGGAGTGGGAGTGGGAGTGGGAGGGGAGGGGAGGAGGAGGAGAGGGAGTGGGAGTGGGAGAGGGAGTGGGAGTGGGAGTGGGAGTGGGAGTGGGAGTGGGAGTGGGAGTGGGAGTGGGAGTGGGAGTGGGAGAGGAGTGGGAGTGGGAGGGGAGGAGAGGAGTAAGGTTAGGAGTAGGAGTAGGGAGTAGGAGTAGGAGTAGGAGTAGGAGTAGGAGTAGGAGTAGGAGTAGGAGTAGGAGTAGGAGTAGGGAGGAGTAGGAGTAGGAGTAGGAGTGGGAGTGGGAGTGGGAGTTGGAGTAGAAATAAGAGGAGGATGGAATATCATATCAAGTTTTAAACTGGTCATCACAACAACAACACTAATGGCAACAATAACAACAACCATCTCAGGATATGTCACGTGGGTGGGCTAATTACGTTACCCCGTGCAAACGGGGTTAAGAGATGGCGAGGACTGTGCCAGGCTCGCCTTGCATGGCCCACCGCTACCACCAATAGGTCGCTAACAACAACAGCTATGAAGATGACAACGACAACAAACATAAATCAATGTTTCAGTGTACGCCCCCCCCCCCGAAATATATCCCAAGTAGATATTTTGGGAAATTGTCGCTTGCTATTCCTGTATGTCTAGGGACCAGTACGTGTGGTTCCGTATGCCTAGGGCTAGTACGTATGGTCCCGTATGCCTAGGGCTAGTACGTATGGTCCCGTATGCCTAGGGCTAGTACGTATGGTCCCGTACGCCTAGGGCTAGTACGTATGGTCCCGTATGCCTAGGCACTAGTACGTATGGTCCCGTATGCCTAGGCACCAGTACGTATGGTCCCGTATGTCTAGGGCTAATACGTATGGTCCCGTATGCCTAGGGCTAGTACGTATGGTCCCGTATGCCTAGGCACTAGTACGTATGGTCCCGTATGCCTAGGCACCAGTACGTATGGTCCCGTATGCCTAGGCACTAGTACGTATGGTCCCGTATGCCTAGGGCTAGTACGTATGGTCCCGTATGCCTAGGGACCAGTACGTATGGTCCCGTATGCCTAGGCACTAGTACATATGGTCCCTATGCCTAGGCACTAGTATGTATGGTCCCGTATGCCTAGGCACTAGTATGTATGGTCCATATGCTTAGGCACTAGTACGTATGGTCCCGTATGCCTAGGCACTAGTACGTATGGTCCCGTATGCCTAGGCACTAGTACATATGGTCCCGTATGCCTAGGCACTAGTACGTATGGTCCCGTATGCCTAGACACTAGTACGCATGGTCCCATGTGGTACAGGAACGTCTGCTTTCTTGCTGTTTGCTCTTCCTAATTTTCATCATCCCCACAAATACTATGTAGAGAAGGCAAACACTCCCTGTTCTCGCTTTAGGTTGCTTCTTTGGGAATACACCGCGACGGTCTAAATACGACTTCGGAGCAGATGTCCGTACTGGTCGTGGTGCGTGCTACGTGCTGTTCTTACACGAGACTTTGTGACTCACCCAACGTCAGGCTAAATACGACTTGCTGAAGGAACGCTCGATGGTCGTGCATAAGTTGGGCCAAATTAGCTATCGGGACCGAAGTGCATGCTGGGACTTTATGTATGCACTTTCCGCACTTGGCGAGTCAGAGTAAATCATTCATACACGTGTTGCAAAATTGATATATATTTTATCCGCGGGTGTCCACGCGAATATGCGGAAACCGACACAGCGGAGAATGGAAATGGAAAATGCTATTTCTGGAAAAGTTACGAGGAAGATCATAGAACTATTACCTTCCGGAAACTAGACACGTCTGACCTTTTCTATAAGTATATAACATTGCTTCTCTGTCGGGAACTGGTATGTGACAGTCACCGCGGCCCTCCCTTCGATAAGTACAGTTACACAGTTGAGTTGCCAAGTGACATCCAAAGGATTAATGAATGATAATCTGATACAACAACGACGACAAACAACAACAACAACAACAACAACAACAACTACTACTACATAATGAATACCCTGTTCTGCTACAGATGCTGTTTAATGGACTCAGCGGATGTCATGTGACTTATAAACTGATATGGCCTTAGCACATCATAAATGCAATAAGACATACCTGTTATATTTGAAATTTCATTTAGCGGGGTATTTTAATAACATTACACCAGTGTTTTGCAAATGTATTGATGAATCCGAGCATCATTTGATTTGTCTAAAACAAAGCAGTTGCCGTATTCTTGAACCGAACTAAACTGAGTGTTGGCCAGGAACACGCACACATTGCCAGTAGATGTGGATACAGCTGCCTGTATTCCGGATTAAGGTGTTTGCTGATCTAGCGATTACAGGATTAAGGTGTTTGTGGGAGTGCAAACATTGCAGTTGTGGCACTGTTAATGAAGGCTGACGCGGCTCTTCTGCGACAGTTATACTATTTCCAAAGGGCTTGGTAAATATATAAACAATTCCAATAATCCATATCCATTTGGGTGTGAGTGCGTGGGTAAAGGAACCATTTAGAATGAATTGTTTATTTTTGGCGGAACTGAGATTAATTCTCCGTACAAAACTCAAAATATGGACAAAATGTTTTTGCTGTTTATATTATACAGTTTTAACATCGGCTGTAAACGCGTTTACAATTCGCTGGCATGTAACATGTTCCACTAATTCTTTGCAATAGAAAGAATTGGGACCCTGTCTGTGTAGTGTGTATACCATGTGATTGCTTTAGTAACCCCGTCACTCGGAGACACAGACACGTGTCAATCACGTCAATGTATCATTACAATGTTTTGGCCTTTCCAATTTGTTTTGGTAGAGGGGGCGTGAGTGGCATCGATCATAGACAATATTGGATGTTTTATTTACAGATCCAGGAGCGTGTGTGTGTGTGTGTGTGTGTGTGTGTGTGTGTGTGTGTGTGTGTGTGTGTGTGTGTGTGTGTGTGTGTGTGTGTGTGTGTGTGTGTGTGTGTGTGTGTGTGTGTGTGTGTGTGTGTGTGTGTGTGTGTGTGTGTGTGTGTGTGTGTGTGTGTGTGTGTGTGTGTGTGTGTGTGTGTGTGTGTGTGTGTGTGTGTGTGTGTGTGTGTGTGTGTGTGTGTGTGTGTGTGTGTGTGTGTGTGTGTGTGTGTGTGTGTGTGTGTGTGTGTGTGTGTGTGTGTGTGTGTGTGTGTGTGTGTGTGTGTGTGTGTGTGTGTGTGTGTGTGTGTGTGTGTGTGTGTGTGTGTGTGTGTGTGTGTGTGTGTGTGTGTGTGTGTGTGTGTGTGTGTGTGTGTGTGTGTGTGTGTGTGTGTGTGTGTGTGTGTGTGTATGTTGTGTGTGTGTTTATGTGTGTGTGTGTGTGTGTGTGTGTGGTGTGTGTTGTGTGTGTGTGTGTGTGTGTGTGTGTGTGTGTGTGTGTAAACATGTCTCACGCTGATCGGCGTATTTCAAAATGATTGCAAAAATGGGTACCAAGACGTGAGGCGTAGCGGTAAAGTCTTAGCTTGGAAAAAACCCGAACGCCTTGGGCAAATACATACGATAACATTATGCACATAAATACATGTGCATACATACACATACGTGCGTGCGTGTGCATACATACATGTATACATACATACATAAATACGTACGTACCTACACAGATTTACACAGGCACAAAATGGCATACACACACACTCACACTCACACACACACACACACGTACGTACGTACATACATACATACATACATACATACATACATACATACACTACATACATACATACATACATACATACATACATACATACATACATACATACATATATACATACATACATACATACATACATACATACATACATACATACATACATACATACATACATACATACATACATACATACATACATACATACATACATACATACATACATACATACATACGCATGCATGCATGCATGCATGCATGCATGCATGCATTCATATATGATTACTATACACAATTACACATACACCCGTAAAATAAAACAGTAGTGATGTTGAAACAATGACACTATACGTTCTAATCGGATTCACCTTGCACTTATATGGTCCAACATTCACACCTTTAACAAGCAAATACCGATGCATTCGTTTAGACACCCGGCTACACACTTTTCTAACTTTGCCGATTTGCGACACCACCCCTAAGCAAAACACTACTATTTTATCGACGGACCGATCCAGACTTGGAAGAATCCATTCAACATATCTCGTACGCATCCCTGCTGTGTCACTGCCGGGGTCACCGCCGCCGCAGTCGTTCGAGACAGGCAGCTCCACATGAAAGAACCAAGTTTGTTCAAGTAATTACGGCCGACCGGTTGTTTCTGAGCTTATCTTCCGTCTCACGGCGGCCGCCCGACATCTTAGGCAGAGGTACTTGGCGATAGCGGACGGCGTGGAGAGTGAGTTATCGGTGGCCAGACGGCGGCGTTGTCTACACGCTCTAATCGCCCTCTCCTATTCACGCCGTCATGTCAAACATGGCGCGTATCTACGGAAGTCGATGTCGATTGGTCAGCAGATGCAGATACGTAGAATTGGGCAATGCCGCGCAGAATGCCGGCACTTGTTCGACGAACCACCTTTTTCTTGTTGTCGCTGTGACGTCTGTGGCCGACTCAACACCGGCGGCACTTAGGCCAAGCTGTCCTGTTAGTCAACGTGAAACTGTAGATGCATTTATATTTTTGCACTTTAGTCAAAACACGGGCAAACGGGTCAACAATGAAACACAATCTTATTGTATTGAGATTGTTGGTTGCATTTAAATCGAAGATCAAAATCGAAACTTTGGCAACATTAAGAACCTGGAAACCTATTAAGACAACATTCAGGCATTTTATTTTATTTTTAATAAAGTTGTATAAGATTTATGTATACGTTTAAACTCTATATAACTTCTACTGGTATTTGTAGAAACGCTCTGTCAGGTTTTGCCAACACTTGAATATTAAAAGTAGTTGTAAGACGCCGCGAAGCTATACGAATTGATTTTATTTACACATATGTACATTCATTACATATATGTATATTACTGATATACTATCCGATTTGCTAATACGCGCAATTACATTACTAAAAATATACACTTTTAGAACTAAAGATTAATTTTCAATGCCATATCTCAAATATAACTTGCCCCAGTCTGTAAATAACACCACTGAAATAGTCAAAAGAAAACATTTGCAATAATTGTTTACGATGTTACATATATTATGCATAAAGGTATTTATTAGAAGAACATAATGATATATGCGCAAACTACTACACCAGTATGCAAACCATTATACAATTATGCTGCCCCTTATCATAAAACACACATATATACAAAAACACCGATATGTATAAAATACATTCACCACCCATTCACATATAAAACAAGTAAGTCGCCCATAACTCAATTCACATCAGAACGAATATTTCAGTGACACCGTCGCGGATGGTCCAATGCTTCTATGCCTTCTGATCGGCCTTGTGTTAATGCCAGGGTAAATAATGTCTCCCGTCATGTAACAGACGAATGTAGCCTCAATCACCCAGGCTCCGTGACGTGGCAGCACTTTTTAGCCCCTCAAATCCACCTAACGAATATTTGCTCTGCCAATGTTACCACCAGAGCGGCTTTACCTCAAAATAGGATAGAGGCGCTGGTTGATTCTATGAAATAAAAACTAAAACAATGATACATTTTAGGGTACTCAAGATCACTGTTAAGGAAAAAATTGATTTTAAAGTGAAAATCGGGTTTAAGAGCTTTTAACATTACAAGATCACTGGTCGTGGTGAATATTCGGTGTGGGTGGTGGGTGGGTGGGGGAGAAGACATTTAAATAGTGCCCGTTCGAGTTGCCGACGATGACACAACGACGACATTGATGGTAGTACAATTAATTTACGTTTGTTTTCACGTGATTTGCTCTGCTGTTTCCGAGAAAGCCACTATTTGCATAGACGGAAACTGTCTAAAAAGGAAACTGACTTTATTTGGACAGAACACGCCAGGCAGCCTCACAAACACGACCATGTGCTTTTTGAAAGGACGGTCCTCTCCGCGTCAGAGCTCCTCGATACAGCCATTGACAGAGATGAATAGCGGAACATCGCAATCTATAACATCACTTATGTCCCCACAACGACCAAGTTTGCCATGGGACTAAGTAAAGAAACTTCAATAACCATGTACAAAATATGACGGTCATGGGCTGATACGAGTAATTGGGATTGTTCAGTCTTCAGACATTCCATTCTGTCTTCGACGCAATAAAGTTGTTTGCACACACCATTGCAAAATGTTGCGTGCTTCATACTATTTTTGATCTAAACACAACTGAAAGATTTGTTCCAGTACTGCGAGGTTTCAGATCAGCCATCGACCGAATAATTGTTGCATTCATGGCGTCAGTTTTGAACGAGGCGATGAAAGGTAGGCAGGATGAGAATTAACGATGTCTCCAAGTCATGGGTAAAAGAGATACTCCTTAAACCGCCTCACAATTTTAGCACATTCTTAAAACTGTTTGCATGCAAACCACCATCACAACGTTAAAACCTGTTTTATTTGAAAACAGAAGAAAACAATCCGTTTGTTGTTTCTGCCATGTGGGCATATCTGTCACGTGACACTCTGTTGAGGCTAAACGCACCCACAATGAGGCAAAACATTTGGGGGAACTATTTTCGCTTGGGGGAAGTAGGCCCTAATTGTTGTTGATTTGAAATCGGGACTTAAAACATAATTTAAGAAATACGGCAAACATGTTGTAAACCATCGCCAAACATAGTATTACCCCTCGACACAGCGAACAATGTTTTAGGCCGAAAATTCCACCAAAACCGCCCCGCCACTGACTGTCCAGGGGCCGGTTTCACGACGCATTCGAACGTACCAGGCGACGTCTGAGTAGTTTCGTGCAACCGCCCCTGTGGCGGATCATGAATCTATTGGCACGTGTCACGACGAATCCGCGGATCCGTCAGCCGTGTCTGTAGACACCGTTGTTTGCCACTAATGGGGACGCGTCGGCGCCGCCAAATGATGCTACCGACTTCCATCTGGAAAGTGTGGAGTGCTCCGTGTAGCCGGCACATGCGTCTTCACGAACCGTGTCCACGTCCCTCCTTTATCACCGGATCAACTTCAGTAGGTGCGCATCTAGTTTAAAGGATACAGTGTGTTTGTCTGTAGCACCGTATCCGCGGACTGTTCTGGGAGCCTTATGCTTCATCCCCTGGTAGAACTCTACCTGGATGTCTCCGGAAGGAATTCAGCCACGCTGCATCTACTGCGCAAATATTATCCCCACACAAATAGCCACCACTCTCTATGGCGATGTATTTATGTATACAGTTGAGTGGACAGGAACAATATTGACTGCAGCAGTTTGCCAAACTTCAAAACAGAAGCAACGGGTTTTCGACGCGGAATATTTTGAATAAAATCAGATCAAATCCAGCTATGTCACCGCGCTCCAAAACAATTTTCCGAATAGTTTTCCTCGTGATATATAATATATTGTTGCGGCACTTTTTACGCGTAGGAACCTTTGGATGTTAAAGAACATCAACTATCTTGAACGCATCATTTGTGGGATGACTTTGCAGACGGCAATACACAGACAGTTCATAACATAAATTGTTATAGCCCAAGTGTTATAGCCCAGTGACAAAGAGGCTGACCAAACAAGCCCTTCTATAAAAAAAAAACACCTGAATGATGGCTTAACTAAAGTTGAGACAACAGATCGTGTTTGTAAATTTAGGAAAAGCAGAGTAAATTAAGGGCACGAAATAGCATCGGGAAATGGGTGACATAAATCAGAAATACGAACGATTTAGGTCAACTCATTTTCACAAATATTTATCTAATACGCTGTACACGAAACGTATTCGTCATTAAACAATTATATCTGATTTTAAATTTTAAGCAGCATATTTACACCTTCATATATATATATATATATATATATATATATATATATATATATATATATATATATATATATATATATATATACATACATACATACATACATACATACATACATACATACATACATACATACATACATACATACATACATACATACATACATACATATATCATACATACATACATACATACATACATACATACATACATACATACATACATACACATACATACATACATACATACATACATACATACATACATACACATACATACATACATACATACATACATACATACATACATACATACATACATACATACATACATACATACATACATACATACATACATACATACATACATACATACATACATACATACATACATACATACATACATACATACATACATACATACATACATACATACAATGTTGTCGTGTGTTGTATTCTAGTTGTATCTGCGCTCCAGTCTACTTCCGGTTCCGGGTACACTCACAGACACACGACTGACGGCGCATCAAGTAGAAATACCACGTTTTATCGACGTGTTCTATTCACGCCGCTCCTCTAGCGCCGCACGTCAACGTAACGACGGACCGGGGCAGGAGGTCCGTCGACTGGCAGATCCGGCTCGTTGAAGTACGCCGACTTGGGCTAACTGACTGCAGATGCAAGGCGGGACCAGCCATTTAATAAATCATTCGATGATCTAATCCGACAACCGACAATGGACGAGATGTTAGTTAGATATTTTATTCGCATTTCGACGAACATTGTGTTACCGCAATAGCGCTATGTCAATAAATTAATTATTATTTAAACAACTGTGTTAACATCCGACGGTGAATTCACGCCTGATAATGAATTCTGGACATATTGTATTTGTGAACGACGGAGGTAATCAAAAGTGGAAAACTGTTTGACGGCATGTTCGTAATCGGTTCATGCAAGAACCAATTCTATATAGAAGCCGCGCAATAAGTAGAAAGTACATACGCATTTAATTATATGGCTTCCCTTAATGTCCAAGTTGTCCTAAATCCTATCACTATAAAACGCCTCTTTATTTGCTAATAATAAACGTCTCGTTGATGAAGAAATACCAGTCAGTCAGTCAGTCAGTCAGTCAGTCAGTCAGTCAGTCAGTCAGTCAGTCAGTCAGTCAGTCAGTCAGTCAGTCAGTCAGTCAGTCAGTCAGTCAGTCAGTCAGTCAGTCAGTCAGTCAGTCAGTCAGTCAGCCAGCCAGCCAGCCAGCCAGCCAGCCAGCCAGCCAGCCAGCCAGCCAGCCAGCCAGCCAGCCAGCCAGCCAGCCAGCCAGCCAGCCAGCCAGCCAGCCAGCCAGCCAGCCAGCCAGCCAGCCAGCCAGCCAGCCAGCCAGCCAGCCAGCCAGCCAGCCAGCCAGCCAGCCAGCCAGCCAGCCAGCCAGCCAGCCAGCCAGCCAGCCAGCCAGCCAGCCAGCCAGCCAGCCAGCCAGCCAGCCAGCCAGCCAGCCAGCCAGCATGTGGGTAATGGTATAGTTTGAGATCTACCTTCCCGTGTGCTACGACAGCTAATGCCAGGTATGGACAGGTGCACGAGTAATATAACCAGCCGTTCGCTTTATTGCCGAAGGCAGAAGGGCAACATCGTCGCGGTTATATACAGGAACCAAGTAAATACGGCCGCGTGTCCCATTACGTAAACTTTCCCGAACGCGGAAAGGATTTCCAATGGAAGCAATTCGCCTTCTACAAAAACGATCAATCAGGGTTATCCATAGCTATGACGTCACTTTTGTTTTGCATTAGTACTCACACTCACGTCATGCCAACAGTACTATTTCAAAATTACGTGTTATTACAAACACTTTAAAAAATATTCAAAGAATCCCTTTAAAGAGTTGTGTAATATACTCATTAGGACCATGTCCAGGATCATTAGGACCATGTCCAGGATTGATTGTTAATGAAACGCAATTTTTTATTTTCGGTCGGAAGTATATAGAATAATTTTTTATCTTATGGAGCAAGATCGGGCTTAGGAGCTATTGAGAATGTTTATGAAACGGGGAGATTAACCACTAGATATGTATATATATATATATATATATATATATATATATATATATATATATATATATATATATATATATATATATATATATGATATAAGTAATATATATATATAAATATATATATATATATATATATATATATATATATATATATATATATTCGATGTAAAATTATAATTAATATACTCATAGGAATAGTCACCTTAGAGTAAACATACTGAGTGGCCAAAGTGTAATCATCGTGTTCCCCGTGCATGTGTTGCGTGTACAGCGTAGAGGGCACCACCAGCGTTCGTTTACTTATACAGGTGTATCACGTGACGCACAGGCAGAAATATGTATTTTCCGAAAGGGACCTTTACATAGGAATAAATTCAATAATTGCCATACACCTATGCAAGAAGCAGCGTATGGCGGGTTTTTTTACGTTTTTGTCGCAGAACAGAAGTGCACTTTTATTGTAATGACAACAGCAAAATTCTTTCTCAATGAAGCGTCATAAGTTTTATTATCACAACGCACGGATACTTTAAGTACGTACATATCCATATAACAGTCTGTATTCAAATCCACTCATGGCCAGCAGTAGCCACAGTTCTTGTATTACGCACGCTGCTATGTGATCATATCGTCGAGTTTTTTGTTTGATAGATTGCGAGCGGTGTGACGGTCTGGAACCGTGCGGACTAGGATGTCGTTCCACGAATGCGCATGCGCGCGACTGGCGTTATCTCAGGTGGCCGATCAACTGTGAACCCGTGCCAGAATGTTGAGATTGAGTTCATAACCCATGCGGCGACTATGTTACAATAACCATTTTTAACCTTTACATTGCAGACTACAGCTTCACGAGCGCACGTGTTCACGCTGGTAGACAGTTATATACATCACAAATTGACAGAGATATCTACATGTCATGAAAAAGCGAAACTTACTGCTGTGGCGCGGCCATAAGATGCACATCGCTCTGAGACAATAATATTAAAAACAACTGTTTGTAATAATGTCAAGTAACGCTAATTATAAGGTTTTGATACGTGTATTAACAACAATTGCAAGAAGTAAGCGCTTCAATAAATCATTAACGTAATCTATAATAGCATGGCTCACGCATAATTTCGGCAGTAGCAATGTTTAAGCTTGTCAAAGAAGACGTTAACCTTTGACATACACCTACATAAATAAAACTCAAAACGAGATGGGACGACATCCTGGACTGGATCAACATTCCGGACTGGGAAGCTCCGGGCTGAAAGTACGCGCTAACCTTTGATGTGTGCGATTCATGCTCAATTATGCATAAACTGGTGATAAATGGACGTAGAACGACGGTCTTGACCGGCTGACGTTCCAGACCGTCCCAGCGGCATCAGTGTTCGTTAATTCATATCACGTGACGCGCAGGTAGATCTACATGTGTCAGTGTGAAGTTCACACATTGGTTTGTATGGGCAAAATCCGATAATGCATTATGACTGTTAACCAACTGTGAACAGTGACATGGCGTGTCCGAGTTACGTAAGGAATCTGTAAGTGCCGCACAAACACGTGTCGTTGTGCATCGTCTGTAGCGAGGCGTCAAACGTTCTGTGGGTGATGTTGACTCGACGAGTACATCACTCGTCTCCCGCGCCGTTACTCTGGGTGAGCGACGTGGGTCACGAAGCCGAGCCGACGGCGCCGGTCCATCGGCCTCTGTCGCTGCCGTGGCGAGTGCTCCAGCGGAAGGTTGCCTGTCTCCGTCTAGCGATTCCCAGGTCGTTCACGAGGAAACGTTGATACTCTGGATGTCATCCACTAAAACCAAAATATGAATCAGACGTCAGGCCACAGGACTTAAGACGTACCTGAGACGAATCCCAAAATACTGCTTGTCGTCCCAGCAGCAACTCCAGAAGCACCCTTTGTCGACACCCTTCATTTCGATGACCAGTGACGTCACGGCACCCGGAAACATAAAGAAAACA